>CM067299.1:89841073-89921073 GCA_034231615.1 Meghimatium bilineatum
CCCTTTTAAATTCTACTTCACAACTACCATCACTTGTAATTATGTGTCCTGGAATATTGGTAATGTTCTAATTGTTGTGTTATCTCTTCATGTATTTTTATGCTTAGCACCGTTCTTCTATGATTGTGCTGATTATCATGGGTTTTTTGTGTGTGGTTTTTTAGATGTTTATTTCTAGTTCACATTATTTACTAGATTTATCGACTTGATCTATTAGTCTTTTTAGTTCCTGTTCACTCTCTGCTAAAAGATAGTGCCATCTGCATATCCCAGATTGTTATTATGTTTCCACTGATCTTGATCCTCACATACTTCAAGATATTTAAAAATATTATCTGTGTATATATTAAATAGGCTGGGTTATAAAATACAACTTTGTCTTCTATTTTAATTTCTATGTATGGTGAATAGCTATTTTCACACCTTATTGATACAGTTTATTCCCAATATTTATTTCTTATCACTCTGTCTTTCTCATCTATGCCTATTCTCTTACAGACATTGAATTAATTTTTCATGTTGAACTCTGTCAAAGCCATTGCTGTAGTCTATGAAGAAAATATAGATACATTTTTTTGGACTTCTATGTATTTATCTATCAATTGTTCAATATTAAATTCCTAATTGTTCAATTCCTAAAAGCGAATTGTTCTTCATCGACTTCACTGATTATCTTGTTTAAAATTCTTTTATGTATTATCTCAAGTAGTATTTTGGCTATGTCTCATCAATCGTATTGTTCTGTGTTCTATATATGCCAGTCTGAGTTTCTTAGGTTGTGGTATGAATAGTGATGATTTGAGGTCGCTAGGTGTGTGACCTGGCTCATATCTGTCATTGCAAAGTTATGTGATAGTTTCCACACCAGACTCATCTAGAGTTTTTTTTAATTTCTGCTGGTGCATTGTTGGCGCCTGCAGCTTTCAAAATTGTATTGTTTTATTGTGTTTTCTACTTTTGATTTCAGTATTGCTGGTTCATCTTTATATTGAAGGTTTCTGCTCCGTTGGTTATAAAGCAGTTCTGTCGCATAGTCTGCCTATCTTGTAATTACTTCTCCTTTATAAAAAAAATAATGATTCCACTCTTATCCTTAATGCAGCCACCCTCATTTATAGCATTTTTCTTATTGTGATCCGTCTTCTTTCCTTGCGCATTTGTTTAGTCTTCTGTTGTAGTGACATTTCCTCAATTCTCTGCATTTTGTTTATATCCATTGTTCTTTCGCTGTTCTGCACATGTTACGCTTCTCTTTGTCTATATGTTAAGAATTTTTTGTAAAGTTTTCTTCTGAAATGTTTCTAATATTTCGTCTGTCATCCCTGTTTTTCTTGTTCTCGGCTTTTCTTATTGACAAATTTCTTATTTGTAAATCACTTTATCAGTACAAAGAGGGCAATCCCTCCTAATATTTGGAAACATCGTCTATATGTTCACCAAAGTCTCATTGTTCACAGATTTCAACACATTTTTAACTGTTTTTATTGTTGCTAGTGTGTGTTGCTATTATATTTTTGTCTAGTCTCTCTGTCGTGTCGGCGTGAGGTGTGTTTGAATTATCATGAATCCACTTCATAACAATATTGTCTTCATAATATGTAATCAGCGGCTTGGAATAGTCATATTTGAATTAGTTCAGGCTTACAATATCAAGTCCATTTCTGAGCTTGATGGGTGGACAATGAAGCTGTAAAGATCACAATGTTTTGGGCCTTTGATGGAAAGGCAGCGGATGTGGTCTCCATGAGTTACAAGGTAACATTTATTACTGTTATTTCATATTCATAGTTGGAGAATATCTCACTACAGACATGAAGCAAGTTATCGGATGTTTTGTCTTGATATTCCATATAGACACTATAACTTTCCTTGGTGGCGTTAAAAGCAGACCCATAAGTATAGACATGAATACATTGTTTTGGGTAAGTGTCCAATGTTTTCTGTGTTCCTTTCATAAGCCTTACTGGGTCAGTACTTACACTTTCATTATTCCTTCATTGTGTCTTCATTTCTTTGCTAAATAATAATCATGTTGCAGATCAAAGAAGATAGCTACAGTGTGTTTGTTCTTCTGGAATCCATCAATAATTTGCTGTCAACTAAAGTAGTGTGTCTTTTGTGGGATTTTCGTTGCTTAAATCCCCTTTCTCATGGCAATGGTGTATGAGTTCTCAAGAAATTCATAAAGTTGCAAGAATCAGCAGTAGTAGTAATTGAAAAGTAGTAGAAGAAGTAGTAGTATTGTCGAAATTATCAGTAACAGTGTGGCAGCTGGAGATAGATGTAGAAGTAAGTCTTTTTCAGATTACGGAGATGTACTGAGAGCACGAAGCAAGAACATATTTTTCGTTGTTTCTTCTTTAATATGATTGTCTATTCTAACAATCTTCAGCCAATCACCACATTACAGCCAATTACCATGTTACAGACAATCACTAGGTTACAAACCAAATATGTAGTCATTGCAGAAAAACATAAATCTTTCAGGAGAAGCTGGGAACAAGGTAAATACGTTTTGCTAATTACGAGAAACACACATAATAACACACACAAATAGATGTTTCAGCCACAAGGCCTTAATCAAGAAAACATACACAAAACACGACAAATAAGAACGTCACTATAAATTTTCACATGGCATAGCAAAATATTTGATCTAAACTTTGAGTTGTGTATGTTATATGTGTGTCTCCAATCATTTGATAAACTTCATGACCCTGTTCCACCTTTCGCCTACATACCAAATATCTGATTTCAATGTACTGTGTAAGAACTTCAGAAACCGCGTGTATGACTTTGTGGCGGCGTGGTTCACAGCAAATATGTAACAACGAAGGTATCATGTTCAAATAACACGGCAGGAATTGTGCATCTGGACCCTTCAAAGAAGAGCAATGGCAAACTACTGACGTATTTATGTTGCCTAGGAAATCACTACAACCAAACAAAGCTTGGTTTATAGCTAAATTTTGAAAAGGATATGCTATCAAATTTTCTTGCCATTATTATTTTTTTTATTATTTTCTTCCTGACAGCTATGGAACCCCCTCATGTTCGGAAGCAGAACCATTTTAATAGGTCATCTTTTCGGTAAAGATGGTATGCAAGAAGAATGTGTTCTGCAGACTCAGAATGGGCTCAGTTCACAGTTGAAAATGTTTCACCAAATGTGAGCCTTGTGTATATATGCTTTCTCATTTTGTTGTGGCCAGTTCGTAGTCTGAAGATAACGGATCGTTCTGTGCATGATATTTGGTAGCAATGTTCATTATACTTTACACTTAGCTGCATCGTCTTCTACTAATTCTTGAATTAAGAATTCTAACAATAATAGTCTGACATTTATGATATAATGTGTAGCTTTACATTGTAGTGGGTTTTTTATAATTTAAATTTAATTTTTTGTTATAGTGATCCTCTTTACTTTGCTAGAAGATTGGTTTTCCTTTTATTTCGAAGTATGCCATATTATCCATGTTCCAGCGCCATACTCTTAATTTGGCTAGAAAGTGAGATGTAGTAAGCAGAACATGACTTAATTTTTGACTTTGTTATTTTGATCTTTAAGTACATGTAAAACTGAGATTATATCTTTAAATACATGTAAAACTAAGACCTCACTCGACCAAAGATATTCTTGTGTGTATTGCGGACAGTATCAACCCACCATCTTAACTTTCACAAAACAATTGTTTCATTTGCCTGAAGTTGACTTGACTTTGACATTACAAATTAGACACCATAAAAAGAGACCGTATATCATTGAACATTCGCCATGCAACAGCGCCTGTGTACTGTTGTTGAGATCTTTCTGTGTAAAAATGAGACCCCATCACAAGTGGCTATTTATCATAAGTGCTACTAGGATGGTCTTACACGCAAATATTTCAATCAATAAATGCAATTTACCGTGTACAATACTGTTTGAAATAAATCATGTCTGTTATATTTAAACATTTTTGTCTAAAATTGGACTGTATTGGTCATCAGTTCTGGTTTTAATGTGGCATGTCTCATGAATTAAACCCGCTGGGAACAGGATGATTGACACCATTACAGCTCATTATGGTTTACAGCATTCATGTGTCACATCATTCTTCCTCCCTAAATTGGTACCTTTGATCGCATATCTTCTTTATAAGTGTACAGACAGATATCAATGTTTCCAGTATAACTCTGCATCTTTATGTTTATCTACAAACGTGTATACGACAACAGGCAAATGTGAATCCCGACAGTTCAGAAACCAATGGATTTAGAACGTATTTATATTACCTAGAAAATCACTACATCCATAAAATGCTGGGTTGATTGCTACGTACTGAATAGCTTACGCAACCAGTTTAGCAGTAATTCAGTAGTAGTACTATACACCAACTACAGAACCATTTTACTGATTAGTCACACCAGTAAAATACTGCTTGGTATCATCATGAAAATACTACAGATTGTTGTAGTGGTAGGGATATTATTAGTGATAATGGTGGTTGTGGTGTTAGTAGTAGTGGTGGTGGAAGCAGTAGTGGTGGTAGTAGTTGTGACAGCAGTAGTGGGATTTGTAGTGGTGATATTAGTGATGGTACTGTGGCAGTAGAGAGGATGATGGTAGTGGTGGGGGTAGTATTGGTGGTTTCAGTCGTGATCTTAGTGGTAGAGGTGATGGTGGCAGTAGTTGTCTTGTTGGCAGTAGTGGTGGTTGCAGTAGTGGTGTTCGTGTTATTCTTGGTGGTATTAGTGGTAATAGTAGTGGTGGTAAAAGTAATGGTGTTAGTATTGGTGGTAGTAAAAGCAATGCAAGTAGTTGTGATAGTGTTGATGATGTTATAGTAATAACAGAAGTAGTAGTAGCAGCAACAGTAGTAGTAACAGAAGTAGTAGTACAGCAATAGTAGTAATAACAGAAGTAGTAGTACAGCAACAGTAGTAATAGCAGATGAAGTAGTTGTGGCAGCAACAGTAGTAATAACAGAAGTAGTAGTACAGCAACAGTAGTAATAACAGAAGTAGTAGTACAGCAACAGTAGTAATAACAGAAGTAGTAGTACAGCAACAGTAGTAATAACAGAAGAAGTAGTACAGCAACAGTAGTAATAACAGAAGTAGTAGTACAGCAACAGTAGTAATAACAGAAGTAGTAGTACAGCAACAGTAGTAATAACAGAAGAAGTAGTAGCAGCAACAGTAGTAATAACAGAAGTAGTAGTGGCAGCAACAGTAGTAATAACAGAAGTAGTAGTAGCAGCAACAGTAGTAATAACAGAAGTAGTAGTAGCAGCAACAGTAGTAATAACAGAAGTAGTAGTGGCAGCAACAGTAGTAATAACAGAAGTAGTAGTAGCAGCAACAGTAGTAATAACAGAAGTAGTAGTAGCAGCAACAGTAGTAATAACAGAAGTAGTAGTAGCAGCAACAGTAGTAATAACAGAAGTAGTAGTAGCAGCAACAGTAGTAATAACAGAAGTAGTAGTAGCAGCAACAGTAGTAATAACAGAAGTAGTAGTAGCAGCAACAGTAGTAATAACAGAAGTAGTAGTGGCAGCAACAGTAGTAATAACAGAAGTAGTAGTGGCAGCAACAGTAGTAATAACAGAAGTAGTAGTACAGCAACAGTAGTAATAACAGAAGAAGTAGTAGCAGCAACAGTAGTAATAACAGAAGTAGTAGTGGCAGCAACAGTAGTAATAACAGAAGTAGTAGTACAGCAACAGTAGTAATAACAGAAGAAGTAGTAGCAGCAACAGTAGTAATAACAGAAGTAGTAGTGGCAGCAACAGTAGTAATAACAGAAGTAGTAGTACAGCAACAGTAGTAATAACAGAAGAAGTAGTAGCAGCAACAGTAGTAATAACAGAAGTAGTAGTGGCAGCAACAGTAGTAATAACAGATGTAGTAGTAGCAGCAACAGTAGTAATAACAGAAGTAGTAGTACAGCAACAGTAGTAATAACAAATGAAGTAGTTGTGGCAGCAACAGTAGTAATAGCAGATGTAGTATTAGCAGCAACAGTAGTAATAACAGAAGTAGTAGTACAGCAACAGTAGTAATAACAGAAGTAGTAGTAGCAGCAACAGTAGTAATAACAGAAGTAGTAGTAGCAGCAACAGTAGTAATAACAGAAGTAGTAGTGGCAGCAACAGTAGTAATAACAGAAGTAGTAGTACAGCAACAGTAGTAATAACAGAAGTAGTAGTAGCAGCAACAGTAGTAATAACAGAAGTAGTAGTGGCAGCAACAGTAGTAATAACAGAAGTAGTAGCAGCAACAGTAGTAATAACATAAGTAGTAGTAGCAGCAACAGTAGTAATAACAAATGAAGTAGTTGTGGCAGCAACAGTAGTAATAGCAGATGTAGTAGTAGCAGCAACAGTAGTAATAAGAAATGAAGTAGTTGTGGCAGCAACAGTAGTAATAACATAAGTAGTAGTACAGCAACAGTAGTAATAACAGAAATAGTAGTACAGCAACAGTAGTAATAACAGAAGTAGTAGTAGCAGCAACAGTAGTAATAACAGAAGTAGTAGTAGCAGCAACAGTAGTAATAACAAATGAAGTAGTTGTGGCAGCAACAGTAGTAATAACAGAAGTAGTAGTACAGCAACAGTAGTAATAACAGAAGTAGTAATACAGCAACAGTAGTAATAACAGAAGTAGTAGTAGCAGCAACAGTAGTAATAACAGAAGTAGTAGTAGTAGCAACAGTAGTAATAACAGAAGTAGTAGTGGCAGCAACAGTAGTAATAACAGAAGTAGTAGTAGCAGCAACAGTAGTAATAACAGAAGTAGTAGTAGCAGCAACAGTAGTAATAACAGAAGTAGTAGTAGCAGCAACAGTAGTAATAACAGAAGTAGTAGTAGCAGCAACAGTAGTAATAACAAATGAAGTAGTTGTGGCAGCAACAGTAGTAATAGCAGATGTAGTAGTAGCAGCAACAGTAGTAATAAGAAATGAAGTAGTTGTGGCAGCAACAGTAGTAATAACATAAGTAGTAGTACAGCAACAGTAGTAATAGCAGATGAAGTAGTTGTGGCAGCAACAGTAGTAATAACATAAGTAGTAGTACAGCAACAGTAGTAATAACAGAAATAGTAGTACAGCAACAGTAGTAATAACAGAAGTAGTAGTAGTAGCAACAGTAGTAATAACAGAAGTAGTAGTGGCAGCAACAGTAGTAATAACAGAAGTAGTAGTAGCAGCAACAGTAGTAATAACAGAAGTAGTAGTAGCAGCAACAGTAGTAATAACAAATGAAGTAGTTGTGGCAGCAACAGTAGTAATAACAGAAGTAGTAGTGGCAGCAACAGTAGTAATAACAGAAGTAGTAGTAGCAGCAACAGTAGTAATAACAGAAGTAGTAGTAGCAGCAACAGTAGTAATAACAGAAGTAGTAGTAGCAGCAACAGTAGTAATAACAGAAGTAGTAGTAGCAGCAACAGTAGTAATAACAGAAGTAGTAGTAGCAGCAACAGTAGTAATAACAGAAGTAGTAGTAGCAGCAACAGTAGTAATAACAGAAGTAGTAGTAGCAGCAACAGTAGTAATAACAAATGAAGTAGTTGTGGCAGCAACAGTAGTAATAACAGAAGTAGTAGTGGCAACAACAGTAGTAATAGCAGAAGTAGTAGTGGCAACAACAGTAGTAATAACAGAAGTAGTTGTGGCAGCAACAGTAGTAATAGCAGAAGTAGTAGTGGCAACAACAGTAGTAATAGCAGAAGTAGTTGTGGCAGCAATTGTAGTAATACAGGAAGAAGGCACAAACTGTCATATACTGCACTTTTCCGGCTATGGGTGGCAGGAAGGTCTTTTGTAGCTGTGTGATAAATGCTGCATGTTCTCGCTGTCGCTAGAGGGTGAGTTTTTTTATAGGGTGAGTTTTTTAATTTACCCTCCGACAGAAAAAAAACACAGCTCTTACTGGGGATCGAACTCTAGACCTCACAAGTGTGAGACCAACGCCCTTACCTCTCGGTCATACGCGACAGCAGATGCAGTATTGTGAACTACTTAATGTTGACTGTAGATGATAACTCGGTATATAGAAAGTTACAATTTCTATTTACGACAGTGAGGTAAGCGAATTTCTGGTGTATATTCCTTGCTTATGTGTTTCATGACCTTCTCCCCACCCCCCCCCCAATTTTGCTCGACCCCCCCTTCCACTGCAAGATTGTTTTAGAAAGGCAATATTGTAGGGTGACATCCCCTAACCGTATCTGCTTCTTCGTTTAACTTTTCGCCCATTTTCAGCCGGTGCCCGAGAGGGGAGGAAAGAATAGCACTTGTTTAGCTTTTATGTATGTCTAACGACATACATAACGAGGCGACTAGCGATGTTATGGGATAGAGTCGGCTGTCCCTTCCTATTTAGGATCAAATTGATCCAGGGTCATGCTGAAGTCAGAATTGTCAGGTCGAACGGCGCAGCTATCGCAGGATTGTTGTAAACCATGACAAAACGCACTCCGTTCTCCAGACTACATCCGGATTATCTGTAGGAGTTTAAGAACAAACGCAGAAGAAGACATTTCACTATTGATACAGGTGATTCTTGGAATTCTGTGCACATATTTATTTCACTGTTCTTTTACTGTTTCACTGTTTCTATGTTTTCACTGTTACTATTTCACTGTTCTTTTACTGTTTCACTGTTTCTATGTTTTCACTGTTACTATTTCACTGTTCTTTTACTGTTTCACTGTTTCTATGTTTTCACTGTTACTATTTCACTGTTCTTTTACTGTTTCACTGTTTCTATGTTTTCACTGTTACTATTTCACTGTTCTTTTACTGTTTCATTGTTTCTATGTTTTCACTGTTACTATTTCACTGTTCTTTTACTGTTTCACTGTTTCTATGTTTTCACTGTTACTATTTCACTGTTCACTGTATTTCACATATTCTCCTGTTACACGATCTCTATATCACATTATATAGCATCTGTCTATAGAATTATTTCTTTTCAAAGACCCGTATTCTTCTCTCTAAATATGCCGTGAGTGTCCATCTCTTGCATTCATCCTGCATGATGTATACAACTAATATGTCGTGTTTAGTTTAACTACAACTACTATAATGATATTGCTTTGTTATATGAATCTTAATCTCGACATAGTCGTCAAAGTTGTCTCTAACCGGATTTTAACTTCCTTATGAAGCTTTCGTCATTGCATATGTTTAACCGTGCTGATCAATAAGTTAGCTACACGTACTGTGTACTGCTTCGTTGTCTACCAGATGAGTTGTTGACTTTGTAATATCAATAACCGAATCCATGTGCCATGTTTAAAGCCGTATTTGTAAAGATTGATTCGGGTAAGGTCTAGTTAGCGAACTGATCTCAACTTCGGTCAGTGTCAGTAAACTGTATCAGAAACCACTTTTTAAATTTCTCTCCATTACTTATGAGTGAATGCAGTCTTTTAGTGATGTGTGCTTGTAATTTTAGCCATCGTTTAAATATCATTGTGATTGCTCTGCATACTTGAGATGGGTCATACTTTAATGGGTCGGTTGAGAGACACATCCGGTGGGTATGCATGGCTTAAAGGTTGGGGGAACATCAGAGAGGAAAGTGGTGTATTCGCTCAGAACTACAAGCAGCATGACAATGGAGATTTTGGCAGTAATCAAAGCTTTGAAATGGGTGTGCTCACGGACTGTCTGCGAGCATGCCTGTATACTGAGTGACTCCATGCATGAATGTGAAAGTTCAGGCGGGGTAGGTTCGGGAACAGTGACTGGATGCAGTGAATAATTCATGTATACGTAGAGTGGCTTTTATTTTTGTGCCGGGACATGTGGGAGCCCGGGGTAATGAGAGAGCGAATAGGTTGGCCGCACACGCTGTCACTAAGGCTGTTGGTGGATCGATGGATCGGACAGACATTATGAATGCCCTACGGGAAACGCACGAACAAATTACTGTACAAGTGACGATAACTTTTGTTCCATGACTAGAATACGAAGATTGGTTTGAATTGTGGTGTCGCTAGAAAGGAGCGGTTTCGTGGGCGAGAAAGAATTATGTCAATCAACAACGTACGGGGACCGTCAGTTAACGTGTAATGGCGGATACACTCAAGGGAAGATCTGAGCACCTATGGTCTTGTCCAGATTGCACTGACGATGATCCAACGACTAACTAACTTGAGATAGATGACCAATATTGACTTCTCCACAAACATATTCAACATGAGCTTGTTGATATCTCTGAAATTAAGAACTCTGATACTCTGGACAATCTACACACATCGCATACATCATCCCTACGAATATCGTTGGTCAATAGGAAATACATGGCCTAACACCATATCCCCCATGGTCCACAATGGCGTGTAACGGACAACTTGACTTTTGACATTATATATGCTTTTCATAACCTTTCTGATAAGTTGTTCTCCATGGTGTAAAATATTTATTACTTAACAATTCTTATAAAACAAAAATTCAAAGATGATCTCTTATGGCCCGCGAGACATGATGTCGTGGCTCGGCAGTAGAAAATCACTGCTTCACAGAATGGTGTTCTCACTATCTCTCTCTTCTTTGCAGAACGCCCTGTTTATTTTCAGTGTGGTACTCACTAGTTCCACGACATCAAATTTCCATCATCGTCTTGGCAGCTTCTATTTCCCCTTCAACTTTCTTTCATTCTTCTTCTTTCCTTCCTCTTTTACCCTTTACGGGTGTCGAGGGAGATACAATGTTCTTGTTCTCGCTTTTCTGGCAGCTTCAGATAATGCCTTTTGGTGTTCGTGTAATGTCTCTTTGATGTTGTCGATCCAGCGTACTCTAGGTCTACCCTTGGTTCTTCTTTCTGCTTCTCCTCTCTTCATATATGCTTTATAAACTAATGAATCACGCGGCATTCTTTCTAGATGACCAAACCATTGCATCTGTTGGTTTTATATGTATTGTAGAATTAATATGACACCCACTCTTTCTCTTATGACATCGTTTCTAATTCTGTGTCTTCTGGTCACTCCTGTAGCTTTTCTCAGACATCTCATCTCTGTTGTAACCAGTTGTCTCCTATGTTTTGTTGTTAAGGACCATGTTTGTCATTGGTAGCACAGGGTTGGAATGACGATACTTTGGATAAGAGGTTTTGTGTTGACATTGGTAGCATTTATTTCATTAATGTATATTAAATTATCTTTCACTCACTCCCAAAACAAATACATATTTTTCTCATTATTAACACATTTGCAACTGTGAACCGTCAACAGAGACATGCAGTGTCTGTTGCCATAATCCACAGGGAGTGTCATAAGTGTCTGATCTAAAGCTGTGTAATGTATCTTGGCTGATATGACTGGTCAGCATGGTCACCTTGTGCATACTTTATTTTAACAACCAATGAAAACACAGGAGAAAAGTCGAATCAGCTAAAATAGGTGACCTAGTTATGCTTTGAATCAGTGGGCAGCTTATTATGGAGTAGGCTAATTGATACGGACCACATGACCTCTTCATCAGTTAAGAACACGAATAAAGACCGTGCTGACCAGACGACTAGATGAAAAAAGAAGAAAGATTCATTGTGATTCATTAATAATATCCAGGGAAAACTGGGTTGTTTGTTTCATTTAGCACTGCACATCTCTTCTCGAAAAGTCCTCTTTCCAAATGTATACTTTACTCACTGACAAGACACAAATATTACATTCTTACTTTCCAGCTAAAAATTATCATTTACTCACTGACAAGAGTTACTACCTTATCACATAACATATTCATAAATGGTCTCTTTTAGGAATTAGATATATTGATTATCATCTTCGCACACATGATAAGTCCATAGGTGCTCAGATCTCTGCTTCAGTAAATCTATCAGGGAATAGCGGCTTATGGTTTCGGTTTTGTGTTATATTTGCTTGTAATTCTCTATGGGCCACGCCTCTCCTCACTCCCAATTCGGACAGTATCGATACCGACTCATTCGCCTGTATCTCAAAACTCTTTGATCATGATGACCAACGACGAGCAATGAGTATGTTTGTTCGGTCTATAGGCTGACAATCTGCTATGGTGGTGAACATAATTTATCGGCTTGTTTCTTTCCGTCTACACCCACGTGCCCAGAGATAAAGATAAGTGTGAGTGTCCCTTCTTTGCACTAGGGACGCAACCCGTGTGACTATGAGGGTCTTCTTTGACTTTCCGAACATCATCATCATCAGGTAACATATCTTGAATAGGATGCAGCAGTCATCACTTTCGAAAGCTCTGTTCATCTTGAACCAGTCTTCCTGCATCTGCCATGTCTGGATGGACTTTGATGTCTAGCGTCCATCTTCTTACTGGTTTGCTTCTTGCTAGCCTTGCTTGCATCACTCCCTACATCATGATCTTCTCTACGCTGCATGTAGTTTGATATGGCTAAAATATTGTAGTTTTCTGGAAAGAACCATGCTGCTTAGCCAGCGTTCTTTTATATTCATTTTTTCTCAGGGTGGCTATATTGATGATATTTGTGGTCCATGATATTCTGATGATTTTTCTGTAACATTTTGTTTAAAATGCTAATATTGTATTTCTCACTTTGTTGGTGATTTTCCAGGATTCACACTCATATATTGTCACTGGGAATATGTAAGCTCTTAGGAATGTTAGTTTTGTTGGTTTGCATATCTCAGTCATATGTCTTTCATTTGTATCAACTTCTTTGACGTCGCAATAGCCAACTTCCTTCTGACTTCTTCATATCTATCACCGTTACTGTTGATAAGAGAACCAATGTATTGAAAACTGGTAACTCTCTAATTCGCTGTTATTGATACTGATTGAGAACTACTAGTGGTTTTACCACTTACCGCCTCTCTGAATCAAGGCAATGACAAATATCTGTAATACTTGGTCTGACAGTCCGAGATAGAGACTCAACAGTCTCTCTATTCTACAATCAACATGAGCCGTGACGGAATAAATGCCGTCATGAAGACAGTTTTCTACAGTATATATAGAATATATATATATATATATATATATATATATATATATATATATATATATATATATATATATATATATATATATATTATAAGATAACTCCAAGCTTTGTTTGTTGGTTTGTTAACGCAACCGACTCTTGCCGTGACGCTGCACATCTTATAGAAGATAGTTGTATCTAGAAGTCCGTGATATCACCCAAATATATGTCTCTTGGAGAAAATATGCACGTGTACAATATAAGACCTACTGATCAACTGATAAAGCCTTCTTAATTACTTTTTACAATTGACGTTTCCTGTGATTTTCAATGGGCACTATGATTATACTTTGTGTGATAGCAATTACAATAAAGAAGAGAATAATCGAATGAGTTATTAAGAAGGCTTGATGTCCTATTAGCCAGTGTGTCGTATAAACAGTCATGTGATCATCCCTGTGCTGCACGGTGACTAATCGTCTATAGAAAACCTTAAAGAAAAATTAAAACAAGCCCTTTTACTTCATGTTATGGATTTAAAAAATTTTTTTTTTATGAAGAAAGAACTACTAAGAGAAATAAAGATCAGGCAAATAAAATACTTTGGACACATTAAAAGACATGACACCCTATTGAAGACCTTACTTGAGGGTAAAGTCAAAGGGAAGCGAGCAAGAGGTAGGAAGAGATACAAGTGGGAGAGTAACATTACACGATTGACAGGTTACAGTTTAGCAGAGTGCACCACCAAGACAAGAGACAGGAGATGTTGGAGATACGTTGCAGCCAACCTTCGTTGCGGAGACGGCACTTGATGATGATGATGATGATGGTTGGCGTTAGCAGGCGACACAAAATATATATGCCTACATAGTGACCAATTAAACGCATGGCAATAATTACAACCGTCACTTACGAAGTCTTGTTTTTATTTTGCTCGTAGGTCTTCTATAGGCGAGAGCCACGGTTGCACTATCTTGCATAATTTAGATGTTGCAGTAAGAGAACAGTAGTGCATTCGTGCTTGGTTTTACCATTGAAGTGCAATAGATCTGCTAGTCCAGTACACGAAACCAATCCACTGACAGAATTTGTGTGTTCTCCAACG
This sequence comes from Meghimatium bilineatum, assembly GCA_034231615.1. Taxonomy (NCBI): domain Eukaryota; kingdom Metazoa; phylum Mollusca; class Gastropoda; order Stylommatophora; family Philomycidae; genus Meghimatium; species Meghimatium bilineatum. The sequence goes on from CM067299.1 coordinate 89,855,114, forward strand.
ATTGTTAGTGGGCTATTGTGTTCTATAATTATGCCAGAGGGTTGTTGTGTTCTCAAACTTCTGTCAGTGGGTTGTTGTGTTTTTAAATTATGTCAATGGTCTGGTGTGTTCTGAAATTCTGTCAGTGGGCTGCTGAGTTCTGAAATTCTGTCAGTGGGCTGGTGTGTTCTTACATTCTGTCAGTGTATTAGTGTGTTCTGAAACTTCTGTCAGTGGGTCGGTGTGTTCTCAATCCTCTACCAGTGGGTTGATATATTTTCAAAATGTGTCAATGGTTTGGTGTGTTCTGAAACTTCTATCAATGGGTTGGTGTTTTCTGGACTTAAAACTTTCATCACTGCGTATTTTCTTGTTAAGGAGTGCAGGAAGACGTTTTGGCTGTTGAAATAAATGCCGCATTGTCATAGCTGTCGCCACGACGTGTACATGAGGAATTTGTTTTATTCCACCTCCGAAAGACACAATTCCTTATCCGACCGTGGATTGAATGAATCCGGGACCTCATGGGCTTCTGAGACCGACTTTGTAGCCATACGGCCATGTTCGAGACTAATCCCTCCTTTCGGTGAAGCACCTACTTTTCTACCATAGATGAGTATCAGGTCTACCCTTATCAGGTCATGATATGTCTACCCTTATCAGGCCATGTGACTACAGAAAGTGGCATTCGAAGATAAAGTAATCATGTCACAAAGACCTTTCTGTAAGTATTTAAGTTATCTGCTCTTATACAACTGTAAACTCCTGCCAGTTAGTAGACTATCGTCAGAATACCTGATTTCAGACTATACAAACGTCTCTTAGCAAGGCTCGAACTCAATGTATCCAGCAGTCATAAGTATTAACTACTTACATGACGATGGTGTTCCTCCTTCGCAAGCGAAGATTAGCATATCACATGAAAAACAATAATTATGATAAACAAGATGAAAAAAACACAGCATTTGTGATTGTCTAATTTTGTTTGTGAGTCCGTAGATGCCAGATGAGTCCGATTCGTGCCAGGAAAGTTGTATTGCAGTGCATGCAGGAGTGCAGAGTGTCCAGTGTAGGAGAGTTTTCGGATCTGTCCTTCCGCTTCCGTCGCTTGTAAATTTTCCGCACTGTTCTTTCTTTTTCAAATTTAGTGATGCCAGCAACGATCTGGGTGTGCCAAGTCGAGCGATCAAGTACTGTAGTCTCCCAGGAGCTAGGATCGATGCCAGCAGCGATCTGGGTGACCAAGGACTGTAGTCTATCAGGAATGCAGTGCAGTGCATAGGAGCTAGGATCGATGCCAGCAGCGATCTGAGCGACCAAGGACTGTAGTCTATCAGGAATGCAGTGCAGTGCATAGACCACTTAGATATACCTGGCACGTCAAAGGTTCTCTTATTCACACCGTAGACATATTGGAGAATAAGGTGTTAGGGCCTGTATTCTTCACCAACGGTATACCTAGGGATCATGTGGTTAGCATGACAATCCTCGCTTTCACTTTCACATTAGACTTGGTACCCATTTCTTTAGACCGGGTCGACCTAAGAGCCGTTTGCAAATTTTAAAATATTTCGCCTGAAAGTTGAACATTTGATCACCCGTCTAGGAAGCCATTGATACGCGATACACTCAGGCTGGTCATGTTCAGTTATAATTGTAATTCCCGATTTCACATTGAAACTAAACATTTCACTATTTCCAAATCATCCGCATGACTGTTACTTGACGAGTTCTATAGCAAGAGATCAGATTTCTGGAAAACATGTTTCCAAAAGTACTTTTGTATCAGAGTTTTTAGTTCGCCTACATTAAAATGCCTAAATTCATCGATAAATATGTGCGTATGTCCATCAAATGTCAAACGTTTCTAAATATAACACTAATTGACGTACTGTCATTAAATTACTTTGTGCTGGCACACTCAATAAGTAAATACACAATTTAACTAGCGTTGAATAGATTATACGTTGGAGACATTAGACGTTGGATGTGTTGTAGGTTGGATACTATATAGGTCGGATTTGTTATAAGTTGGATATTTTATTAGTTGGATATGTTATAGGTTGGATATGCTAAAGATTGGATATGTTATACGATATAAGTTCTATTTGTTATACGTTGGGTATGTTACAGGTTTCATATATTATAGGTTGGATATATGTTATAGATTGTTCTACGATATACGTTCGAATTGTTTTAATTGAATATGTTATGTGTTTGATATATTATAGGTTAGATATTTGTTATAGGTTGGATATTTTATAGGTTATAAACCTGTTCTTAAATATTAAGAAAAAAAATTATGACAACGGGTAAAGTGAAAGTACAACCAAAAATAATAATTGACAATTTCGAACTAGAGAACGTTACAAATTTCCAGTATTTTGGCACACACAGAAATAGCCCAGGGGACTGCGATATGGAAATCAAGAGACGAATTGTAATGACACTATTGAAACTTTCTGCAAATGAAACATCTTTAGCAAGGTACCAGCAGCATGGCCAAATTATGTATGATTAGATCATGCGTATTTCCAATGGCAATATACGGTTGTGAAGCATGGACACTAAATAAAACAATAGTAAAGAGAATAGCTACTTTTGTAATGAGATGCTACAGAAGAATGTTTTGGATACCATGTACTTAAAATTACAAATCAAGAAGTGTTAAGATCAATAAACGTCGATGAGCGCAGGCTCCTTAACAATATCTTAACCAGAAAGCTATGGGTTTTTTTTTGTTTTTGGTCACACAAAGACAGGTACCAGCATGGAACGATTAAAAGTGACAGGGCAGAGTTAACGGAAACAGGGGAAGAGGGCGCACAAGACGACAACAGTGCAGTGTCAGATTGCTTAAACATGTATCTAGATGCGGCAGGTTTACTCAGCAAGAATCACGTAGTGTTTAATTACAAAGTATTAAGAGAATTCATATGGAAGACCACGTTCTGGAAAGAATATGTCACATGATGAGGATGTTATTGGTTGGATAAGTTATAGCTTGTGTATGCTAGATGTTGGATGGAAGTCTGTAAATAAGAGGGAGTTAGGGTAGTTCAAAATATCCCATCTCCTTGAGGTAATTTGATAATGGCATGAAATCAAAATAGGGTGAATTACCCCTTCTTTAACTGACGATGTATCTACATACCTGCGTGGATGAATCAAGAGCTAAATACGAAGTTAGTAAACAGTTTACTGAAGCTAACTATCATTATAAAATATTCAGAACTAACAATAAAAAATATAACAAAAACAATTATCGACGTTTCGGTCATATTTGGACCTTTATAAAAAAAAAAAAACCTACTAAGACAACACAACACTATAAAAAAACAGTAAAAAAACAAAAACAACTAAGACCTAGACATTGCCTTCCAAAAAAAACGCCTTCCATTTTGTCGAACATCCTCCGATATTTTGGATATTTATACTGGATGAATCAGACTGAATATCACAAAGACTTAAAATTGTATTACAATAACATCACTGTTGTGACGAGGTTCTAACAACGGTGTCTTTTAAGAAAAGAACGAATAACGAAAATAAACAAAATAAATATTAAACTAAAAGTAGTTTTTGGATATATTAAATAACATGACAGTTTGTTGAGAACCTTACTTGAAGAGGATTTGAAGGAAAGCGAGCCAGTGGTGAGCATAAATGTTAATATAAGGGAACTTCATGATATGAACAGGATATACTCTATCAGAGTGTCCGTCAAGGCAAAAGACAGAGGATGTTGGAAGTCCATTTTGGCCTATCTTCTTGTAAGAAACCACACTTGATGATGATCATAATTATCTCATGCGTATCTGTAATCAGTTTATGTGTATCTTGTAGCATGATATTACGTAACCCAATTGTCTTCTGGTCTGTGGAGATGTGAATTAACGTTTGTGTTTTAAGTTCCAATTAAAGTTTCTCAAACTATTTCCTGTAACCGTCCCGTTTCGTTCATATTTTACAATAAATCCACCCCAACAAGAGCTAAGGATACTTCTTTGGTAAAGGGAGGGATTCACATAAATAAAAGTCATTTTCGCTTCTGTTGGACTTTAGTGATTTCTTTTACACCAATTCCCTTAATCTCTATGACTCAATAGCCTCATGAAATACAATGTGCAAACATGAAGCACAATGGCAATCGTTTCTTATGAAAAAATAAATGAACCCGTAATTTAAGTATTTAGCACTGTTCTGACAATACTTCTTTTTGGAATTTATTCTGTCTTGGTTGAAGATGGTTTGTTTGCTGACCCAGTAGCCCATAGGCCCATGCCCTTTGATCCAATGCCATTAAAATGGCATATTGCTGGGAAGTCAGTGGATATTCGGCCCAACCGGGGTCAGAGCCAGAGAACAACTATCACACCACCAGGATGGTAGGTTTCAACCTATGCACTGCTCCAAGTCACTGTAGCCAAGATATGGTTCACTGTGTTCATTACCCGCCACCATTATACTGGTTATGCCGAACGTCACTACTGCTCCAGGCATGCAACCAAATGTTCAAGTCAAACGGATTGTCACGTCCTGAGTCACTGTGCCTCTATGATGGGCCTCAGCCATAGGAAACTAACAGTGCTGTCGGTTTCCTCCTGCACAATGCATCTGACTCCCTCCCAACATAGAAATATTAAAACACATTGTAACAACAGAACACAAGCACGAGAAGCATAATTATATAGGTGATGTGATATGAAACTTCTATAAGAAGACAACTTTGATATAACGGCATGTCATCTACTAAGGTCTTGAATTCGATCTGTTGTTCTCAGAATATGAGAAACTTTCATATCTAATTTTGTGTATTAAATGTTACGAAGTATATTTGTTGTTTTTAGAATAGGAAACACTTTCATTTCTAATTTGATGTATCCGATAAAATGAATTAGATGTGCTGTTTTATATATATGAGATACTTTCATATCTAATTTGGTGTATTCGATGTCACACATTAGATTCTAATTTGATGTATCGAATGTTATGAAGTAGATTTGCTGTTTTTAGAATATTTCCACTTTCCACTTTAATGTAATTAATATCTATATTGCCATGACGAAGATCTCATTAGTACTCTTCGCATCACTATGTTACATCATTGGTATCATATTATCTATATGTTATATCCTTGGTATATTATCCATATGTTATATCCTTGGTATCATATTAGCCATATGGTATGTCCTTGGTATCATATTATCCAAATGTTATATCCTTGGTATCATATTATCCATATGTTATATCCTTGGTATATTATCCATATGTTATGTCCTTTGTATCATATTATCCATAGGTTATGTCCGTGGTATTTTGTTATCCATGTTATATTTTTAGTATCATATTATCCATATGTTATGTTCTTGGTATCATGTTATCCATGTTATATTTTTAGTATCATATTATCCATATGTTATGTCCGTGGTATCATTTTATCGATATTTTACATCCTTTGTATCATATTATTCACGTTATATCTTTGGTATCATATTATCCACGTTATATCTTTGGTATCATATTATCCACGTTACATTTTTGGTATCATAATATCCATTTGTTATACATTAACGACGCCTCTACATCTAGTTTGTAGTGAGGTCATCCAGAATTACCTGAACGCAAAGCAACGGTTGCAGTCATATGTTCCAAGATGATCAATAGGGACTTAACAGTACTAGACTCAGATAAAGAAAAGGCCACGGTAGCGCAGTAGCTAGCGCGTCAGTCATATAATACTAAGACTATGTGTCTTCTATAATTTTTGACTTTACCAATTCAAAATTTGTAGACCATTTATAACTCATTGATCCACTAAGCTATAAAGGCACTATAACTTCAGATAAAGCATTATTCTGATTACATTATACCTAGCTATACATTTTGTCATAAAACAAATTTGGAACTAGCATGGTGTCACAATACATGGCTCATAGAAATCGATTGCATGATAGACTAATTTTCTGATTGCCAATGTTCTATTTATCTACCAGACGCTGCACGACCAAACACAATGTTCTATTTATCTACCAGACACTGTAAGACCAAACCCATGTTCTATTTATCTACCAGACGCTGCACGACCAAACACAATGTTCTATTTATCTACCAGACACTGTAAGACCAAACCCATGTTCTATTTATCTACCAGACACTGCAAGACCAAACACAATGTTCTATTTATCTACCAGACACTGTAAGACCAAACCCATGTTCTATTTATCTACCAGACGCTGCACGACCAAACACAATGTTCTATTTATCTACCAGACACTGTAAGACCAAACCCATGTTCTATTTATCTACCAGACACTGCAAGACCAAACACAATGTTCTAGTTACGAGTAACCAGACAAGACCACACACAATGTTCTAGTTATCTACAAGACACTGCAAGACCACACACAATAACAATAGTATACCACTTATGAATGCACCTGTTACCATGACAAATAATTCCCACACAAGAGAAATAACTTGGGTGAATATGTCGGCTTGTCTAAATTAAATATAAAAAAAAGAAATGCAGTGACCACTAATAAAGACCTAATTTTAGGTTGTAATTAAATATTACCAAGAATTATGTTTCCTTTCTCTTATTAAGTTGTGCGGTTTGTCTGTTAATCATACCCGGGATTATAACATTCCATGTTACACAAATAGTATTAGATGTCGTAATGTATCTTACAGTGCTTCTATTTTAAGTAATGGATCACCACTAGATTCTCTATCCGTCCACTCCTGTGGGTTTACACACATTGACCGGGTTATTTTTGGTTTGCTATCAGTCGTCTGCCCTCGCTTGGAATCCCATTTCCTTTTACGTAAATAAGGAAGGCTCGCTTTGACACTGGAGACTTACAATAAGGAACCATAACTCTAAATGACAATGTGTGCCAAGAGATGATAGTGCTGTTCCTTCTTGGATTTATTTTTCTATTGATAATGTTCATTCAATAACTATCCACAAAAATTGCGTGTGTTCAATTTCGGAAAAAAGCATTTGGTGCAATGCAGGGAAGCTTCTAAACCAGCGCTTCTCAACGTGGAGCCCTACAGTGGGTAAATTTGATTGTTGGGGGAGGGGGGGGAAGGGAGGGAGGGGATTTGATTGTTCAACGTTGCAATTCAGGGAGGATGCAATTTGATGCGCAACAAACGCAAAAATAAAAGTTTTGATATAAAAGAAAATATGTAGGCTATATGTACCATCTCTGTTTGTTCATTTATTTGTTTATTCTCTGTTCGTTCATTTATTTGTTTACTCTTTTTATTTTGACAAAGTTAAACATAGCGAAATTATACACATGCTAGAGAATCTGAACATTGACAGCAAGGATTTAAGAATAATCAAAAACATGTACTGGCAACAAACAGCAGCAATAAGAGTAGGAAAGCAATTTGGCCCTTTTCAACAAATAAAAAAGGAGTCAGACAGGGATGCGTGCTTTCACCAGACCTGTTCTCTCTATACAGTGAAAACATATTGCGTGCAATAGTAGATATCCCAGGAATATCAGTGGGAGGAAATAACATAAATAATTTGAGATATGCGGATGACACTGTTCTGATTGCAAAAAGTGAGAAAGACCTTCAAAACTTAATTAAAGTAGTAGCCACAGAAAGCAAAGAGAAAGGCCTCTACCTAAATATCAAGAAAAAAGAAGTAATGGCTATTTCAAAGAAAGAAAATAACACACCTTGCAAGATCATAGTGAATGATATAGTATTAAAACAGGTCCACCAATTCAAATATCTAGGTACAATTATATCAGCAGATGGAAGAAGTTCAACAGAAATAAGATGCAGAATAGGACAGGTAAAAACAACATTCAGAAAAATGAAAAATATACTGTGTAATATGACCTTGTCATTAGAGGTGAGAGAGTTCTGCAGTGCTATATAACCCCTATACTAACATATGGGTGCGAGTCTTGGACAATAAACAAACTGGAAAGTGGGAGATTGGAGGCAACAGAGATGTGGTTCTACAGAAGAATGCTGAGAATACCATGGACTGCCAGAAAAACTAATGTAGAGGTGTTAAAAGAGTTAAATGCGAAACGGACCTTAATCAACAATATAAGAAAAAGGCAATCTTCTTTTTTTGGCCACTTCATGAGACAGGCAGGTTTAGAGAACATAATCACAACAGGCAAGATTGAAGGCACCAGAGACAGATGGCGACAACGTGAGAAAATATTAGACAGTTTGACAACCTGGCACGGCAAGGAAACAACAACGACTTTGATACATAATACTGTGGACAGAGAGCTGTGGAGAGCCATGACCGCCTACGCCACCCGGCATGACACCTGATGATGATGATGAGGCTATATGTTACATACAGGGGCATCAGAATTTTAGAACGACTTAGGTGGGACATGGTACAAAAAAGATTGCGAAACACTGTTCTAAATGATGTGTAATAAATATGGATTTGACATACATAAGAAGCGTTTTTAATTTATTCAACTGTTCAACTCTCAGCAGTATGCAATGTTCAACTCTCAACAGTATGCAATGTTCAACTCTCAGCAGTATGCAATGTTCAATTCTCAGCAGTATGCAATGTTCAACTCTCAACAGTATGCAATGTTCAACTCTCAACAGTATGCAATGTTCAATTCTCAGCAGTATGCAATGTTCAACTCTCAACAGTATGCAATGTTCAATTCTCAGCAGTATGCAATGTTCAACTCTCAACAGTATGCAATGTTCAACTCTCAACAGTATGCAATGTTCAATTCTCAGCAGTATGCAATGTTCAATTCTCAGCAGTATGCAATGTTCAACTCTCAACAGTATGCAATGTTCAACTCTCAACAGTATGCAATGTTCAATTCTCAGCAGTATGCAATGTTCAATTCTCAGCAGTATGCAATGTTCAACTCTCAACAGTATGCAATGTTCAATTCTCAGCAGTATGCAATGTTCAACTCTCAACAGTATGCAATGTTCAACTCTCAACAGTATGCAATGTTCAATTCTCAGCAGTATGCAATGTTCAACTCTCAACAGTATGCAATGTTCAACTCTCAACAGTATGCAATGTTCAATTCTCAGCAGTATGCAATGTTCAACTCTCAACAGTATGCAATGTTCAATTCTTAGCAGTATGCAATGTTCAACTCTCAACAGTATGCAATGTTCAATTCTCAGCAGTATGCAATGTTCAACTCTCAACAGTATGCAATGTTCAATTCTCAGCAGTATGCAATGTTCAACTCTCAACAGTATGCAATGTTCAATTCTTAGCAGTATGCAATGTTCAACTCTCAACAGTATGCAATGTTCAACTCTCAACAGTATGCAATGTTCAATTCTCAGCAGTATGCAATGTTCAACTCTCAACAGTATGCAATGTTCAACTCTCAACAGTAGGCAATGTTCAATTCTCAGCAGTATGCAATGTTCAATTCTCAGCAGTATGCAATGTTCAACTCTCAACAGTATGCAATGTTCAATTCTCAGCAGTATGCAATGTTCAACTCTCAACAGTATGCAATGTTCAATTCTCAGCAGTATGCAATGTTCAACTCTCAACAGTATGCAATGTTCAATTCTCAGCAGTATGCAATGTTCAACTCTCAACAGTATGCAATGTTCAACTCTCAGCAGTATGCAATGTTCAACTCTCAGCAGTATGCAATGTTCAACTCTTAGAAATACGAAATTCTTGTTGAAATAAAACCTCCTACTCACGGTGTGTTAGTGTTATATGTATAGGTAATATTCCATCGTTGTGTATGCAAACAATCAACCATCTCATAGCTTGCAACTGCGTGACATTATTGTTGTTGGCAACATCTGACCAAACATTCTATATCACTGAATGCCTTCACTATGACTACCATATATGCATGCATGAGAATAGACATGTGATATCAGCCATGACAATGTCTCAGTGTGTGAGTTTATACGTGTGGTATGTCCACAGAACAGCTTTCTACATTCATATACGTGTGGTTATAAGAAATGACAAAGATAAATATATGTAATGAGTGATAGAGCTTAATTAGTGTGTATGATTCATATAAGTAATGAGATAAAGAGCTTGATTAGTGTGTATGATTCATATAAGTAATGAGATATATAGCTTGATTAGTGTGTATGATTCATAGTTTTATCGAACTTAGCTATGCTAAATTCCATGATCTCTAGTTACGCGGGTTTATTTTGTGATTTATGATCAAACTGTGATACTTGGTTTAAACAAACAATACTAGATGTTCATTGACTAAATTACGCGATTTTTATTCAGTTGTTCAGTTCTACTGATGAAAGATTGTCGAACTAATTATAACGTATTTAAAACAATGGTTACGAGCACAGCTAGAAAATGTGTATACGTTATTTGCAGTCCCAGCAATGTTTTATTTGCAACAAAATGTTATCGTAGCGTGGAAAAGCCATAGTTCTTTCATCTATCTGTTTTACTCTCTGTTCGTTCATTTATTTGTTTACTCTTTGTTCGTTCATCTATATATTTTACTCTCTGCTCATTTATTTGTTTTACTCTTTGTTCATCTATATATCAGTTTTACCCTCTGTTCACCAATATATCTGTTCTACTCTTTGTTCACAATCTAACTATTTACTCTTTGTTCATTTATTTGTTTTACTCTTCATTCATTTATTTGTTTTACTCTTTGTCATCTTTTTATCTGTTTTACTCTTTGTTCAATCATCTATCTGTTTTACTCTTTGTTCAACCATATATCTGTTTTACTCTTTGTTCAACCATATATCTGTTTTACTCTTTATTCAACCATTTATTTTTTACTCTTTTTTCACATATTTTCCACCTTGTTCATCTTTTTATCTGTTTTACTCCTTGTTCAACCATCTATTCGTTTTACTTTTTGTTCAACCATCTATCTGTTTTACTCTTTGTTCAATCATCCATCTTTTACTCTTTGGTTCAAAAATCTGTTTTACTCTTTGGTTCAAACATTTGTTCTACTCTTTGGTTCAAACATCTATCTGTTTTACTCTTTGTTCAAACATCTATTTGTTTTACTCTTTGCTCGGTATTTCGTTATAAATGACTCGACTTCATCATTCCGATTTATCAAACACTTCTATAAAGTTCACGATAATAATATTTATAGCTTCTTATCACTCAGACATATAAGCCTTGATCCTAACATTTGTGACAAATGACAGAACTGTTCAGCCACACCCGGTCGCCCGTAGGTAAGCCTGTAACAGATGGGAATATTCATTTTCTATTTCTATGCCATTTCACTATTTGATTTATGAGCGCCTTGTGAGTGTATGGGACAGCCAGCCGATGTGATCAAGTGTATTGATTGGAAAGCCTACATATCTTGACTCAATTTGAAAGGAGTTGTGTATACAGGAATAGTATATATGGAAAAGTATGAGTGTTTGTATGTTGTAGAGGGTGAGACATCATAAATCTGTCAGTGTTTAGACATGTGGTATATAGTTGATGTGGGTTTGTATATATAGTGTCTATCTCCAGGCGGAAGATGGGTGATAGCATCCATATTTGTCGTTAAGCATAGGGGTGGTAGCTGTACGTTTCTTCTTCAGGCCCGATGTGATGCCTGAGTCGTACTGAGTCCGTTTGTGGAGGATGGTCGTAATGTTATCGATCCATCTCTATCTTGGTCTTCCCTTTGTTCTCTATCCAGCTGATCGTTTGTTATATAAGCTCTCAGTTGTAATTGGTTTGAGTCCATTATCAGAAGTTGAACAAACCACTCTATTTTCTGACGTTCTATATATTCTATACAAGGTATTATTATTACTCATTTTCTGATATCATCGTTTCGTACTCTGTCTAGTTTGATGACCATAGCTGCTTCACTTGAACATGTGATGATTTTTCTCTAATGCGAGGTTGTTAAAATCATGTTTGACACTGGTAACAAATTGTTGGTATGAAAATTCTAGAAATTATCTGTCTCTTTATGCCCATATTGATCTTTGGATGCAGGAGTAATGGGAAACGTTGATATGACACTGCGTTTGCTTTCTGACATCTTGATTCCATTTCTCTAATTTCCCATTTTCTGAAATAGCACTTCATAAATATTTGAATTCTTTTGTTTGTTTCACTACTGAATCGTCTATTGTAATATCTATTGTTGTTGGTGACTTGTTGATTTTCATAACTTCGGTCTTTTGTATCGTGATTTTGATGTTCTACTTCTTACAAGCTGTTGACTACATCTATGTGGATTTGCATGTTTTCTACGTAATCGTATATCAGGTTCTGTTCGTTGACGTACAGAAGTACATTGATTTTACTTGTGTATTCATCTACTGGATTATCTGCAGTGTTTATATTTTCGTCTCTTAGAATAATAGCTTCTTATTTATTCTACCCATATAGATATTGAAAAGTAAAGGGGAAAGCGCGCAGCCCTGTCTGACCTTTGATTTAGTTTCAAATATTTCAGTCGTTCCACCTGCTTTTCTCACTGCATTTATGAAATTTTGATATAGTACTTTTATGTTGTCTAATAGCTGACCACTGATACTGTACTTCCCTAATGTTTCCCAGAGAATATTCATATCTATATGCGTTTGTAGTTGTGTATAAATTGCTGACAGATGCATGTTAGGGTATTTACAATCAATTGTGTGTGTGTGGGTGCCTCTAAGTGTTTGTATTTTTATATATCCGTAGTGCATACATTTCTCTGTATATCTGATAGAGAGAGAGAGAGACAGAGTGTGTGTGTGTGTCTGTGTGTGAACCTGTCAATTCAGGACAGTCGTAGGTAGGTTAATGATATACACGAGTCATTTTTGAGTGACGTATTGAGTTCGTGAGTGTTTGTGTGGATTAGTAAATGAGCGAACGTTTCAGTGAGTTAATGGCTTAATGAATTTGGTGTGATTGCGTGAATTAATGAGTGAATGAGTATTTTAGTGAGTGAGTGAGTGAATGAATAAGTAAATGTTTTACTGGATGAGCGTTTACTTGTGAATGAGATAGAACATGTCAGCGTGTTCATGTGTCATATCATATGTGTGTGTGTATGTGTGTGAACATATTTACTCATATGTGTATATCTGCATATATACCGTTGGCGCGTACACATACACACACATATATCTGCATATATACCGTTGGCGCGTACACATACACACACATATATCTGCATATATACCGTTGGCGCGTACACATACACACACATATATCTGCATATATACCGTTGGCGCGTACACATACACACACACATATATATATTCTTGAACATGTTCAATTTGAGAAATTTTTCTATCATACGTATCATATGGAAGGCATTGATGTCCGTCCGTCCGTCGAAGTCGACGATGACCATTCAGCTCAACTGGGATGATATTGAGGATGATGATGTCTGCGGTGTGCCCGACTGTGACTAATGAATCTTATGAGTGCTTGGAATGGTTCAATACAATCTGGGCATGTATGGGACGAGTCTGTGGGACATTGAGCAGCTCTTGCCTTTCTTCTAGCGCGTTTTTGTTGCGCATCTTTACATTTGAGGTTCTCTGCAGCTGCTATACTACTCTTGATTATGTGACTCGTCGAATATGTCTTGTTAAAATATCTACCATGAATGTGTGACTTTTTGAAGTGACTCAGTGATATCTTATGAGTGTCTTTAAAAAACACTTCTTCTGCTGTCCTGTTTTGCGGGAGCTGGTATAGAGTTCCCCATGTAACAACTTCCTTGGTCGGCGATGATCTTTCATACGGGCCATGTGTCCTGCCGAGAGTGTATGTGCCTTCATCAACATTGTGTATGCTTACGGACTTAGATTTCTTCATCAGTACTTCACTGTCTCGTATTTTACCCACCAATGGAAGTTGAGTATCTTACAAAAAGGCAGATTAGGTGGAATTCGCTGTGTCTTCTAGAGTGTCTGGTATATACTGTCCATGTTTTACAGGCATAGAGGAGTAATGCTATTCCTGCTGCACGGTAAACTATTAGTTTGGTAGTATGTGTTATTCCCCTTCTGTCCCATATGTTTTTTCGTAGTCTTCCAATTGTGACTCTAGCTTTCGTTATTCTGTTGTTTACCTCAGTGCCCAGTGTCGATGTATACATCCTGTGAGAGAGTGCTGCCAAATAGGTGCTATTATTGACTGTTTTAAGCTCTTCTTCTTCGTCAACCCGTATATGGTAATTGAAGTACCCTATGAAGTATATATGGGGACGAAGATTACAAACTTCAGTTTGCTTTTGTGGGTTGAAACATGACATCATTTTCTTTGTATTGATGGAGAAACGCAAGTTGTCGCAGTCTTCAGCAAACCTGCATACTGTCTGCAGAATCGGCATGCAGTGAGCAGTCATCTGCATAAAGAAGTATCCTGACCATTGTGTCTCACACCTTATTTTTGGCTTGCAAACACCGAAGGTTGAAAAGTTTACCGTCTGTTCTGTATCCTATTTGTATTCCTGTTATGTCACTTGATCTAGATGTGTCTGTCAGCATGGCAGAAAACATCAGGTTGAACAGTCTTGGAGCTAGAACGTATCCCACTAGGAGGCGTTGTAGAATGCATTATATCATACATGTCATATAGAAACAATTATATCATACATGTCATATAGAAAGCATTACATGGTATATGTCATATAGAAAGCATTATATGATAGATGTCATATAGAAAGCATTATATGATACATGGCATACGGAAAGCATTATATGATACATGTCATACAGAAATCATTATATGATATATGTCATGCAGAAATCATTATATGATACATGTCATACAGAAAGCATTATATGATACATGTCATACAGAAAACAGTATATGATACATGTCATTCAGAAAGCATTATATGCTAAATGTCATATAGAAAGCGTTATATGATAAATGTCATATAGAAAGCATTATATGATACATGTCATATAGAAAGAATTTTCCTAACACAAAAATTCAATGGTTTATTTCTTAGTATTTGCTATAGTTTGTAAGCAACAACCACATATTATAATCCAAAACTTTAATAAACAATTTGAGTATTATCTTCATTCAATATTGAAAATACACATAAATGTTGATTTCTTTCTATCAGCACGCGTTTAAATTGCTGATATGCATTAATGTGGTCATAAATAGCTACCGTTTTATTTATACTCAACTCAATCTTTCGGATTTGCAGAACACTCTAAGTAATTAATACAAAACGCTTGCCTTGTCGGATCCAAGTTTTGGAACTACGGACAAGTCAAAGGTTGAGTTTTGTTAGACAAGTCTGGGAACAGTGATCACGTTCAAGTCTTATATATATATTTATCTTACTGTGTCTGCATTGCCCGGATCTCTCGATCTCACTCTCTTTATTTCGATATTTCTTATATCCTACATGTGCTGGTTTTCTGCATTTCCTCTGTGCAGACTATTGTAGACGTCAATTATGTTTGTTGGGTTTCGCGAGGGAGTATTGTTTATCATTATTTTCCAGGCAGAGCAATTTGACTTCGTACACCGACAACTTGGTAGATTTTCTGGCAACGTGTTCTGTCTGGCTGGCCAGGTTTCCAGAGATAGCCTTGAGATTGTTGTTCCCATTATTAGCTTCGTAACTAGATGTCTCATGATCTCAAAGGCGTAGAAGATTGACGTCATTGTACTCAGATTTCATCATATGTAATCTGCCCCTCCAAACAAAGTAGCACGCGGGTCTAACACTGATATTAATATAAAGTAGCACGCGGGTCTAACACTGATATTAATATAGAGTAGCACGTGGGTCTGACACTGATAACACAATGTTGATATAAGAAAAGAATTTGCCTTTTAGTTTTCATTTGGATTGATGTTATGGCTCAAGATTGGAAAAGTTAATAATTATCGAACCCCCCCCCCTTTCCCGCCTAAAAATTCCAACTTTAGCTAGTGCTAAAGTGAGTTTATAGATGATAGTGCTAGGCAGGGTTATGAATGCGAGTACTATGGTGAGTTTATGGATGCAAGTGCTAAAGTAAGTTTATGGATGCGAGTGCTAGGGTGAGTTTATGGATGATAGTGCTGGGGTGATTTTATATATACTAGTGCTAGGTTGCGTTTATGGATGCTAGTGCTAGGGTGAGTTTATGGATGCTAGTGCTATGGTGAGTTTATGGATGCTAGTGCTAGGTTGAGTTTATAGATGCTAGTGCTAAAGTGAGTTATGGATGCTAGTGCTAGGGTGAGTTTATGGATGCTAGTGCTTGGGTGATTTTATATATCCTAGTGTTAGGGGTGAGTTTATGGATGTTAGTGCTAGGGTGAGTTTATGGATGCTAGTGCTGGGGTGATTGTATATATCCTAGTGATATGGTGAGTTTATAGATGCTAGTGCTAAAGTGAGTTATGGATGCTAGTGCTAAAATGAGTTTATGGATGCTAGTGCTAGGGTGAGTTTATGGAAGCTAGTGCTGGGGTGATTTTATATATCCTAGTGCTAGGGTGAGTTTATGGATGCTAGTGATAGGGTCGGTTTATGGATGTATGTTTAATTAATGAATTAGGCATTTCAGTGCCACAGTAACCCAGGATCATGACATCATTCCAGATTTGCAATCGGCAGTGAAAATAAAGGCTGTTGTTTCATGACAGTCACCATGATGTCAATTGCATGGATCTTTTATTTTATGTGGGCGGAACAACAAAGAAACCTGTCGCAAGGGCCAGAGTTGTGCCCTGATGTCGACATCTGTTTCGACGGCATTAGACTCGAAACACAATCAAGTCGGATGGTTGCTGGAACAGAGGGCGGAGCACTTATGGGAATGCCCCACGTGCTGTGAGGCCAGTTTCTAATCAAGAATGAATAATCAAGAAATCAAGAGTAAACTTTTTGTGACAGAAAATGAAGTTCAAGGTGATAGTCAAATTGGTAATTTTAGAGGCATTATTTTCCAGTTTGCAAATCGGTCGTATATCCGCAAGTGTCACGAATGCGACATACTGGTTCTGCAACCGGTCCTATGCGACAGACTGGTTCTGCAACCGGTCCTATGCGACAGACTGGTTCTGCAACCGGTCCTAAACATTCAGCTACTCACTCTACGTTTGTTAAACAGTGGATAAGTCAGCATAATTTCTTCAAATCTTTGATCACCCAAGTTCAATATGGGCTCCCAACGAACTTCGACAGGGGACCAGTGTCTATCGACACATGTGATGATGAGAGAATGAGAGGGCAACAAATCTGGAAATCGAAGAAGTGATGAAGCCTTGTCTGAAGTATCAGTTTAAGTCTGCAATATACCCGAAAATCAATATTTTGTTCCACATCTGCTGTTAATTTTCCACCGTAACACAAGAAGGAAATACAGTTGATATTGATATCTTCTCTAGAAAGCGAGCTCCAGGAGGTAAAAAAATAAATTCAGAATTCGAGATAAAATATATGGAATGAAGTAGTATATACAGATACGTGACACAAATATTTCACTGAATACTATATCTAAATCTATTAAACCCGTCAGCGTCGAAGGTTACACCATTGGATGCATTGACGCACACAGTCCTCCAACGATGTATTTAGCAATATAGACGAATGAGGAAAAATCTCGAACTGTCTAGTTCTTGATGTCGTATGTCCATGATTTTCTATACCCCTGCTCTGTGTCTTCGACCCTCGACTGTTCCCTGCAGTGTCGTTTTCGACAGGGAATCATGTCGGCATACATGTCCAAGCCACGCAAGTTTTCGTCACTTTAATATGGAAAGTAATGACTCTGTGGACATGTATGCATATTTATTTTTTTCCCCTTACTTACACGGTTGTCTTATTCTCTCTATAGGAGATGCGCAGAATTCGTGTGTAATAATTGTATTCGAAGATCTGTATCGTCGCTCCGTGTCTGAGGTGAGTGTCCAACTTTCACAACCATACAACACAATAGAAACCACTAGTGGTGTATACACATTGATTTTCATTCTAACACTGATTTCATTCTAACACTGATTTCATTCTATACTGATTTCATTCTAATACTGATTTCATTCTAATACTGATTTCATTCTATACTTATTTCATTCTATTCTAACACTGATTTCATTCTTCAACACTGATTTCATTCTTCAACCCTGATTTCATTCTAACACTGATTTCATTCTTCAACACTGATTTCATTCTAACACTGATTTCATTCTTCAACACTGATTTCATTCTAACACTGATTTCATTCTTTAGCACTGAAAGTATGATGTACATATGAACACCAATCTACATCCCGCCAATGGTATACAGTCCTCTTCTTTATAAATTGAATATGATCGGAATAACAGGAATATATACTGCTGTTTGCTTGCTATGGCAAACAAAATATTTATTCTTGAAATAATCGTAGTAACTAGTATCCTGTGACAGTCTGTGGGGAGACACACTAGATTAACCTTGTAAGTTCTGCTATGTCTTTGGGCAACCAGCTAGATTGTGTGTTCATGGGAATGTGTGGGTGTTGTGTGTATGTGCATTATGTGTCTATGTGAATATGCATGTGTAGTATGTTGCTGATTAATGAAGCTTATTAAAAAAAATGAATTTTTAAAAAAAATATGAAAAAATGTATTATTATGATGATGAAATTTTCTTTCTACGCCAACAGTGACTTCAGTTTGGTTATATCAGAACATCACACTTAATGAAGGACGCGATTCAGGGAAGACTCAATATATATATATATATGTGTACGTATAATATAGTAGTGGTACGTATATGCGTGTTTGTTTAAAGTCATGCAATTTTATTGTACTCACCCGTAGCAGACTATGCGTGCATGTTCGTGTCTGCAACAGAACGTTACTGAAATCACAACTAGAGATGTTCATCACTGTGTTAGTACATTTTTCCTTCAAGGAGATCGAATTCAGTTGTAGAAATACATTGTTCCTCCTTCTTCTTCTTCTGCATTCGTTCTCAAACTCCTGCAGATTAGCAGGATGTAGTCCGGAGAACGGAATGCGTTGTGCTATGGTTTACAGCATTGCTGCGATATCTGCGCCTTTCGGCCTGACACATCTGACCTGCATGGCTTTGGGTCCCTGACCCTATATGGCATGGGACAGCCAACTCCATTCCCACAACCTCCTTAGACGCCTTTTACGACATGCGTGGAAGATAAACAGTGTTGCTATTCTTTGCTCCCCTTTCGGGACCCGGTAAGACACGGGCGTACATTTTTCCTTCAAGGAGATCGAATTCAGTTGTAGAAATACCCGCCTGCTGCTACAAAATATGTAGCAATACAGCTGATCATTTGGTGAAAATGATAAACTTCAATATATATTAGATTGTCATGACCGACATAAGAGGTATGTAGAGTGCACTCTTTGGTACCATGCAGATCCCCGAGAAATAGATACCTGGAGCCGAATGTAGAACTCTAATGACTAGTATATTTAATAGGTGGGACAAATCCTCGTACTCCCATCGGGATTCTATCAACATCAACAATATTTTTGTTATCAATATCATCGTCATAAATGTCGTCATAAATAGCATTGTTATCAATAACACTGCCATCATTCTTCGTTTCAAGAAAAGACTATCGATGAAAAATAATATCTACTCGATGTTATAAAAGTGACCATTATGTTACTGGTAAATGTTATATGAAATATTATAGAGGTGAGATAATCATTGCACGAATTCCACAGAATAAATGGTATTTGCATTAGATTACATATTTCCTGGAGTGAGAAATATAATCAACCCAGTGTGTATACTAATATTTCCTGTCATACACAAGTAACACTTGTGAAGTAGCGAAGTCTATTTTGCCATGCGTGAAGGTAATATGTCCTGCTGTGAAAGACGAAATCTTACGTGAACACGTCACAGTGAAGCTATCACGCCCTTAAATCTATCATTTTTATTGAGCAACAGCTGCGATGTATGATCTCTACGACCACGTTATTTTGACAAGCTTGTTGCTTGATACTTCTTATAATGTACAATATGAACGAGGTAACAGACCTGACATTTACGATACAGGCTCTTAGAGGCAGATCGCTATTAAACCTCATATCTGTACTATTCTAGTTGTTCCTTCTGTTTCACAATCTCTCCTGACACGTCCAGGGTCCGTTATCGATCTGTGAGTGATATTTTCTGAGCATGCACGCAGCTCACCCATCGAGTTTACCATCTCAATACCTTCTGTCCTGAACAGCAAAAATCCGCGTTTGCTACCGCCGTGAGAAGTCTGGGAGTTTGAGTGAGGTAGTTATCTCAGACACCGGCTTATTATTTTCTAGTTCCCTACCACATTTATTACACATTATCATTCGGGCAGTAAATCAAGTTACTGTATATTTGATGTGATAATTATTGTTATTTTATCCAGCATGTGGTGATAATTATTGTTTTATCTATTTCACTTGAGATGAAAAGTATTGTTTGATCCATTTAACGTGAGCTGAACAGTATTTTATTTAACAATTTGTGAATAGAAAATAGTATATTTTCCAAGTGAGTGAATTAGACTATTTGATCTGCTATTTAATCTTGATTAAGTGATATTTAACTTTTGGTACAAAGAGTAGTATCCTTTCGTCTGGTGGTGTGAATATTCAGTGTATTTTATCTTTCAATGTAATACGAATTGTTATTTCATCTTTTAATCTAATGAGTAGTAGTATTTGTTTTATCTACTATTGTGATGTGTAGTAGTATTTTGTATCTTCTGGTGTAATGAATAGTGTTATTTTATCTCTGGTATTTAATTGTAATGGATATTCCATTTTCTTCTGGTGTAACGAATATTGTTAACTAGTGTAATGAGCATTATTATTTTATGTTCCTGTATAACGAGCATTGCCCTCTTATTTTCTAGTGCAGTGAGTATTGTTACTTTATCTTCTGGTACATTGAATTGTTGCAGTTATTTTCTTAATTATCAAGATAAAGTATTTTATTTATGATATGGTATTCTGACTACGCCGAGGAGCTTGAATTATAATTCAAATGACATATCATTCATGTAGCGACGAAGGCTTTTTTCTCTAGGGTATTAATGTCATCAAGTCATGCAGTCTTCATTGTTATAATTGCTGCATAATTTTAACGATATTGTTCGTTCATCACAAGTGATGATGACCATTTGTTACATCCACTTTTGAAAATTCAATTTTAGTTATGTCCTTGATTATGAGTTCGTAGATGGCTAATGAGCCCTATTCGAGCTGTAAATGTCCTTGGAAAGTTTGGACATGGAATGACGACTGTAGACGGATCTTGGTCTATCCGTGACTCTCTAGCTGCTCTCCGCTGTTGAGCTGCTGCATTTCTCTTCTTTTCACAAGATGATGCGCTCTTTTTTATTTTAGAGCGCCATATAGATCTATTTTGTGCAAGTTCTTCCCATGTATCGTGGTCTATTTCAAAGGCTTTCAGTGAGTTCTTTAACGAGTCCTTTTAGCGATTACTTTGGCCACCTTGAGATCGTATACCCTTCTCTAGTTTACAATAGAGAAGTATCTTTGGCAGACGATGGTCTGGCATACGCACCAAATGACCTGCCCAACGAAACTGTGTCTGCATCAGGATCGTGTCAATGCTTGGGATACCAGCTCTATAAAGGACAGTGGTATCTGGAATCTTGTCTTGCCATCTGATGTTCATAACTTTTCTGAGACAATTTGTATAACAATGATGGAGTTTTTTTCACATGACGTCTATACACAGTCCATGTCTCACTAAAGTATATCAGCACTGGAAGTACCACTGCTCTGTAAACTTTCAGCTTAGTATGTAGGTTAATGCCATTTCTACGCCAAACATTTGCGTACAATCTGCCGAAAGTACTGCTTGCTTTGGCGATCCTTTTATACACTTCATCATCAACGTTGGCATTTTGTGATAACGTACTGCCTAGATATATGAATCTATTCAATCCTTTCAGTGCTACACCATTTACCTTTATGCAGGGCTCGAGATAGCATTTGCCAAGTGGTGGTTGTAACATGACTTCTGTTTTCTCTGTGTTAATGGTAAGCCCAAAGTTGGTACAGGCTTTGTAGAATCTGTCTATAATACATTGTAGATCAGCCTCAAAGTTGGCATTTAGGGCACAGTCATCAGCAAATAGAAGATCCCTGATTGTGTGTGATTTAACTTTGGTTTTTGCTCGAAGCCACCGAAGATTGAACAATTTTCCGTCTATGCGATAGGTGATGTTTACTCCCAGGTCTAGATCTCTGAAAGCATCATCCAAAATAGCAGAGAACATGATGCTAAATAGGGTAGGTGCTAATACACATCCTTGTTTTACTCCATTTGAGACAGGAAGGTTTCAGATAACTCTCCATCATCCTGAACTCTAGCTTGCATTCCATCATGCAATTGCTGCACCATTGAGAATTTTAACGATATTAATGTTATCAAGTCAAGAATTCTCCACTGTTATACTTGATGTATGATTTGAACGATATTAATGCCATCCAGTCAAGACGTATTCATTTTATACATGCTGCATGATTTGAACGATATTATTTCTGGAATAACAATTGCTGTTCGATGAGATCTGATCAGCTGTTACCTCTAAATAATAAAACTGATTACTTGAGTACTAGTATACAGACAGTCCTATGTAAAGCATTGTGATTTCATTCTATTATGAATAGAACAAACAGTGGTACTCGGTTTTTGATATGTGAAATAGGTTCACTCTATGATACAGAGAAGTAGGCATGCCGAAATCGGATTAACTGGGCCGAAAGGCACAAATAACGCAGTTTTGCTGTAAAACTAGCGACATAACATATTTCTTACTCTCCAGTTCAAATCACACAAATGCTAATGCTGATTATTGGATAGCGAACGCAGAAGGACATTGATAAAGTAAGTCGCAATTCAGGTTTCTATAGATGAAATAATCTTACTTCTTCTTCTTCTTTCGTTCACTTGAAACATGTCTATATCTGTAATTCTGTCTCCTTAATAAAACTCACTGTCTTTTGTAATTCATACAGTGTCCCATAGAGTTTTGATTCCAGTGTTGTTTCCTCTGGCCAATATGTCTGCCTCAGCGTTTCATGCTCAAAACACTCTTGAAGTATATGTTGGGCACTCTGTGCTGCCTGTCCACATGTACACATGGCCGTGTTGCCAATTTTGAACTTTGTATACATGTGACTGCGGAGTCGGTTGTGTCCTGTTCTGAGACGTAGAATTATAACTTGTTCTGGTCTGTTCATAATATGATAGTCATCTTGTGTTGGTGTTTGTGGCTTTCTTATTGACTTGATCATCTGTTTTTTCTGATGGTAGGTGATTGGTATATCTGGTTGGTCTTCGGCAGCACCTTCCTTAGCCAGTTGGTCTGCTTTTTCATTTCCTGGTATTCCACAGTGAGAGGGTATCCACTGCATGGTTACCCTATACTGGTAAGACAATTCGCCAAGTAGTTTTTTCAAGTCTGTTAGTTTTTCAGACTGGAGAGCTTGTAGCACTGACCTTGCATCTGTCAGGAATACCACAGGCTGTAGGTCAGAGTTAGAGTTCAGCAGTTTTTTAGCTGCCACACTAATTGCCTGGATTTCTGCATCATAATTATTGCAGAATTTTCCTGTCGGTGTTCTGATTGTATCTCTAGGCTTGTGTGGATATTCTATATATACACCTGCACCTCCATTCCTCACAGCATTCTGTGCTGACCCATCTGTGTATACTCTGACCCATATATCTTGTGGATATTCCTCATCCAGGAAACTGAGGGTGACTGTCCTTCGCTACACACTGTTCTGTTCGTCCTCGCTTAGTATTCCTTTCACATGGGTCTGAATGTATTTTGGCATTCCATGTCTTTCACTCCACGGGGTTTGTTCTGGTACAGGCCTTAAGGGGCTGTCAACTTCAGGTAGGTCTGTAAGTTGTTTGCGGAGTCGTTTAGCTTGATGGATAAAGCTGCTTCTTTTCAATCGTCCCATTGCTAGATTTTGGAATCTTTCCTTCATTGGATGACTTGGCATACACTGAAACTTTTCTGCCTGAATTAGTACTTTTGTATCTCTGCGTTCGCCAAGTGTTTGCATTCTTCCCATTTTCTGCATCTCTGCTATGGGTATTGATTTCATTGCTCCCAACATTATTCTAAGTGCCTGGTTTGCACTTTATCTAGATCTTGTAATGTGGTGTTTGATGCAGGACACCACGCAGGTGAACCATATTCCAGGTGTTGTCTTATGCCTTGCTGGTAAACTTTACCGAGTATATTCCCACTGGCTCCCCATGTGGTTCCACTTAGTTTACTCAGGATAGCTAACTTCCTCCTGGCTTTTGTTGTTGCTTTGTTTATGTGCTGCTTCCATGTCAGTTTATCATCAAAAGTAACTCCGAGGTATGTGGGTTGTTTGTCTTCTTTCAAGAGCTCTCCATCTATTTTGATATGACCGGCTTTTTTTTGGTGAGAAGATAAAATGTGTAGTGCTGCACTTATCTGTGTTAATGCTGACGCACCATCTATTAGCCCATACGGTTAGGGCATCGATAGCTCTTTGTATTTGTTTAGTGTCCACTGTCGCATGTTCTTCTGTACACCAGATCACCAGGTCGTCAGCATACATTGCCATTTTGATCCAGTGTGGTAGTTCAGCAACTAGGTTATTGATGTAAACCAAGAAAAGTGTGGGCGACAGGACTCCTCCCTGGGGGACTCCATGACGCAGTAGAACTTTCTTGCTCTTGCGACCATCTAATTTTACCCTGGCTCTTCTATTATGCAGGTATGCTTTTACCCATTTGTATATTCCTGAGCTAACCCTGCAATTTCGCAATTTCTTTAGGAGCCCTTCTTTCCAGACCTTATCAAATGCTTTTCTGAGGTCTATCCATGCTGCTAGTACCAGTTTCTTAACATGGAAGGCATCCTCAATCTCTTGGGAGAGGTAGGTTGCCTGATCTTCAGTAGAGTAGCACTGTCTGAAACCTGTTTGCTGTGATACCAGAAGGTTTTCACTTTAAAGGTACCACTGCATCCTAAGATTGATAATGCGTTCCATTGTTTTGTATAGACAGCTTGAGAGGCTGATGGGCCTGTAGTTGGAGACTGTGTTGCCATCTTTTCCTGATTTGAGGAGTGGTATCATTATTGCTTCTCTCCACGCCTGTGGTACATTACCTGTGGACCAGCTTGTGTTAAAGATCTGCAGTAGCTTTGCTCTTGCTGCAATTCCCAGGTTTCTAATCATTTCATTGGACACTCCATCTGCTCCAGCGGACTTTTTCATTTTAATTTGGATATTGCATGCTCCAGTTCTCTCATTGTGATTGGTTCCTCCATGACTTCAGGTATATGTTCGCCTTGTCCAATGTTTTGCTGGTTCTCTCGAACCTCCTGTTGTTTGTCTGGGCTGACTTTGATGTTATTGTCTTCTGCAAAGGAATCTGCAAAGTAATCAGCTGTATGTTTTACCTGTTAAAATGTTTCTATCTTTATAAAGTGTGATCCTGGTATTTCTCCCTGTACCTTCATCATTTAGTTGTTTTACAAGTTTCCATAATTTCCTAATATCTCGTTCTAGGTTCAGCAACTCTGTTTTTTCTTTCCAGCTACTCCGTCTGACTTGTAACTTGGTTCTTTGAAATGTAGCCTTTGTTTCTGATATTTGTTGTGATGTTCTTGGCTAGGTCTGTTCTCAGCCTGCTGTCTAGATGTTTCCATCTCAATTTGCAGCTTTTCCAGTTCATCATTCCCGTAGGGTATGAAGTTTTTGCGTGCCCCCTGGGTATGGTTTTACTAGCAGCATGTAGTATACATCTATTTAATTCACTCACTGCTCTATTGATGTCTTTGTCCAAGTTCATGTCCTTAGCTAGAACACTGGTTAAATGCTGGTACATTTTCCAGTCTGCCCTCTTATAGTTCCACCTAGTGAGCGTGCTGCTGTTCTTGGTAAATTCATTGTGGATTTCCAGAAATACTGGTCTGTGGTCACTACCCCCAAGCTGCTTTCCAACGACACGTGTGATGTTCCATTCCACGTGTGATGTTCCTTCTACTCGAGAGCATGGCACACCACCTCTACACCAGATCTGGCATTCCACTCACCAAACAATCTTACAAGAAGAACATTGATATAATAAGTAGTAATTCAGGTTTCTATAGATGAAATAATTTTACAAGAAGAACATTGATATAATAAGTAGTAATTCAGATTTCTATAGTTGAAATAATCTTGCAAACAAGACTCAAAACCGTACATGATTGATTTCATTGTACTAGGGTTTCCCATATATACATCATCATTTTAAAGAAGCTACACAACACCTTTCTAGGAATGCCTATACATACAGAGAATCATGTACATATCAGAGAGGAATATACACATTCCTGTAAGTAGCACAGGAATGTACATGTCAGACAGAGAAGAATGCATATACCAGACAGAGAAGAATGTACATATCAGACAGAGAGAAATCCACATGTCAGACAGTAAGAGGAATGCACATATAAGGCAGAGAATTGCACATATAAGACACAGGAATGCACATATAAGGCAGAGGAATCCACATATTAGACAGAATTAGCTATGAAAAACATATGCTCGTCTTGTACCCAATTGAATCTATCTGATACATGTTTGCTTCAGTTAAGACGAATAAGGTCATATACATAATGTAGGTTACGAGATTAGGCACTGACGTATGGGTTATAAAGTACATTTTTCTTAGACCCTAGGGGAAGTCTGTTTAAGCTTAGATTATACATACCCTGGGCAAAACTATAGACATCAGTGAACCGATCTGTTGAGAAGGAATACGTACATGTTAGAGAACCAGAGTACAAATAAGTCAATTCCCTGCACAGTTTCACGTTTTAATTGTAATTGTTCTCGCATGTGAATTGTAGACATAATTGTATGGATAACCAACAATTACGAGCAATAGAGCTCCGATATCTTTATATACAATTTTTTGGGCATGGGGATGGCATTTTCTATAGATTTATTTCACACCCAGAACTCTACAACTCTAATCGGTGTATGATGCTTTGAAATTAATCATGCTACTCAGAGGAAGTATAAACATACGTATACAGACGAAGTGTCGTACCTTTTCATGTATAGTCATTCCTCTAATACATGTCTGTTACTGCTTGCTGTTTAGTCCGGGATTAGTCGCTGGTAAGACACACTTGTGAGATATTTAGACCTCTCACATCTGGACCAAACTGATTTCAAACATTTGTAACTCTCACACATGAAGCTGACTGATTTCAAACATTTAATTTCACATATGGATCCGAATGATTTCAAATATGCAGATATTTCACATATAGAGCAGGTATATTTCAAACATTTAGACCTCTCATATATGGATGGGATAGATTTAAACATTTAGACCTCTCACACATAGAACAGATTGATTTCAGGAATTTATAACTCTCACATATGCAACAGACTGATTTCAAACATTTATAACTATCACATATGGAGCACACTGATTTCAAACATTTATAACTCTTACATATGGAGCAGACTGATTTCAAACATTTATAACTGTCACATATGAAACAGACTGATTTCAAACATTTCGTATTGAACTATCCTCTTATGGCAGTCCCATTGTCGCTTAATAAAAACTGAAATAGACGAAAATAGTTTAGGAGAAAAGTAACCTTCTTTATGTCATTTGATTAATCAGTTTCTTGGTCTAATTCCGTCACTCAAATTCCAGGAAGAAAGCTTAACTGTAAGATTATTAACTCGATGTAACGATGTGCGGAAGATTCCAGTTTGGAAATTGTTATGAAACAATCAAGTGTTTCCTTCCAAAGGTGTATCGCTGTTGTACGTCATACATGTAAAGTATCTAGGTTTTCTTGCATGTTTCCTCCAGTTGTTTAATAAGTTCTATATTTTGTGAATTTTTAGGCAAACACAATATGCATTTTGAGAGTTTTCTAAAGCCCACTATGAAAAAGAAGGTGTAGTAAAACCGTCCACAATGTGGTACACGTAATATATTTTAAAAAATTGTCCAAGTTTAATTTTTTTTTTAAATATACAGAATCGAATTTCCGTTCGCAATACCTTTATCAAGATAAATATAAACAAACATAAAAGTTGAATAATCGTAGAACTTTAGAAAAATGTGCCAAAAGGCAGTATGTACATTGCCATATCTGATTAAAGTGGGACAGAAATGAACGAAACTCATCGACTATATCACAAATTACATGTTGAGATCAGTAGACAATGTAAATGTGGAAATGAAGTTCATTGAAAGAAAATGTGATTGTGTTACATGATTTGAATTCAGGAAATGTTTGCATAGAGAGCATTCTATATTGTTACTTTTAATGCATTTATTTCTGCAATATCTTATTTATCCCAAAATGTAACATAACTATTTCTGTTGTGTTCTAGTTTACTTTCGTCTGCTTCTTCTATATGCTAACATTGATGCCTTGCATACTGCTTATGTATGTAATTTGCGTAATTTTATTTCCAGTTTTTTTTGTGTTACTTTTCTTATCTTGAGAAAAGCTTTATGATCCAAACATAAATTCTATGTACTTGCATAATTTATAACGCTATATTTTATATCACTTTAAAACATAATGTTTTAGAAATCCTCGCTACTCTTATGCGGTTGCTATAATAGATCATTTACTTATTGTTAGTGCATAAATATGTAATTTTACGCATCACCTTCTAATAATCTTATTTTTTTATTAAAATTTAGTTAACGCCGTCTCTTCATTGAAATTTTACACCTCAATAGACATCATCATTCTTTTAATTTTTCAGCGCAAGCGGTTGTGCCTGTGGGTCTCAACAATGACTCTTTAGACAAACCAATCATGCAACAGTAAACCTTAGTAGATGACATGCATTTATATTGAGGTTATCTTCTTAAAGAAGCTTCATGGCACGTCATCTATACAATCCCGTAGTCGTAACCTTAGTTAACAGTTACCATGTTGTTCTGACAGGCCGACGTTGTGCTTGAACTAATTACGGGCACAGCGTGGGTGGGCGGAACAACAAAGAAACCTGTCGCAGGGCACGTTGTGCCCTGATGTCAACGTCTGTTTCGGCGACATTGGACACCACACACCATCGAGTCCAATGGCTGCTGGAACAGAGGGCGGAGCACTTATGGGAATGCCCCACGTGCTGTGAGGCCAGTTTTCTAATCAAGAATCAATAATTTTTGTAATTCACACAAATAAATAGAACATTTTAATTATATACGAGTATAATACTTTCTTGTATAGAAGCTCCAATTGTTTTTGTTATCTCGATTTGTATATTCATACTTTTCAATCTTATTTCAAAACTTGGTTTCCTCATATCTCCTGTAATCCAAATCTAGCTTATTTATTGGCACGTTTTCCAGACTTCAATGTATAAGCAGATGTTCTTGTCTTATATATTACTGTTCTAAGACAGATTTATGGCCAGATTTGGAAATGTGAGGTTTTTCTATTTTAGAGATAATGATGATAAAGATTAAATATCACAACAGGAGATCTTCGTCAAAATATTTTCTTTCTTCAAACTTGCCAGCTAACAAATTGGGCAGCTTAAGCTAATTAAAACACTTTTATGTTTCTCAATATGATTAATATTGTCATCAATAGCACCAAAGCTTCAGCGGCCCTTATGGTGTCAGTGTTCAAGCATGCAGATGACGGAGGTAGGTTGGGAGAGGTTTTTGCATCCTTCAATAGCACATCAGAACATGGCTTTTAGCACTAGGATTGTAGCCAAAAGGTGGGTGAAGCCCCTCCCTCCTGTAACGATTTTTCATACAAAGGTACTTACAATTCTTAGCAAAAAGTGAAAATTGCACCCGAAAACGGGCGAAGGACTTTCTGTTTTTTTTAGTTATAACCATCTCCATACAGGAAACGTATGTACCTTTCTGCCAGTCTTGGTGAATACCTGTCTGTCGCTGTTCTTGATTGTTTTAAAATGTTATCTGTTTTGATGTTAATTAGTCAGGTAAAAAAAAATCCTTGTTAAGAGTGTTAAGCCCCTCTTTATTTCTATGTATGGTGCATAGTTTTTTTCACACCGTATTGATACAGATATAGTATAATATTGCAGTGACGGCAACGGAAAAGATTGTAATGGTGAACATAGAATAGAAGATTGAAGTGATGAAAGCAGAGAAGATTGTAGTGATGCACATAGAACAATTCTGGTGATGAACATAGAATAGAAAATGGCTGTGATGAAAATAGAGAAGAGTGTAGTGACGAGCATAGAGTAGATGATTGTAACGAAGATGACTGTAGTGACGAGCATAGAGTAGATGATTGTAGTGACTAGCATAGAGTAGATGATTGTAACGAAGATGATTGTAGTGACGAGCATAGAGTAGATGATTGTAACGAAGATGACTGTAGTGACGAGCATAGAGTAGATGATTGTAGTGACTAACATAGAGTAGATGATTGTAACGAAGATGATTGTAGTGACGAGCATAGAGTAGATGGTTGTAACGAAGATGACTGTAGCGACGAGCATAGAGTAAATGATTGTAGTGACTAGCATAGAGTAGATGATTGTAACGAAGATGACTGTAGTGACGAGCATAGAGTAGATGATTGTAGTGACTAGCATAGAGTAGATGATTGTAACGAAGATGATTGTAGTGACGAGCATAGAGTAGATGATTGTAACGAAGATGACTGTAGTGACGAGCATAGAGTAGATGATTGTAGTGACTAACATAGAGTAGATGATTGTAACGAAGATGATTGTAGTGACGAGCATAGAGTAGATGGTTGTAACGAAGATGACTGTAGCGACGAGCATAGAGTAAATGATTGTAGTGACTAGCATAGAGTAGATGATTGTAACGAAGATGATTGTAGTGACGAGCATAGAGTAAATGATTGTAGTGACTAGCATAGAGTAGATGATTGTAACGAAGATGATTGTAGTGACGAGCATAGAGTAGATGATTGTAACGAAGATGACTGTAGTGACGAGCATAGAGTAAATGATTGTAGTGACTAGCATAGAGTAGATGATTGTAACGAAGATGATTGTAGTGACGAGCATAGAGTAAATGATTGTAGTGACTAGCATAGAGTAGATGATTGTAACGAAGATGATTGTAGTGACGAGCATAGAGTAGATGGTTGTAACGAAGATGACTGTAGTGACGAGCATAGAGTAGATGATTGTAGTGACTAGCATAGAGTAGATGATTGTAGTGACTAGCATAGAGTAGATGATTGTAGTGACTAGCATTGAGTAGATGATTGTAGTGACTAGCATATAGTAAATGATTGTAGTGACTAGCATAGAGTATATGATTGTAGTGACTAGCATAGAGTAGATTATTGTAGTGACTAGCATAGAGTAGATGATTGTAATGAAGATGATTGTAGTGACGAGCATAGAGTAGATGGTTGTAACGAAGATGACTGTAGTGACGAACATAGAGTAGATGATTGTAGTGACTAGCATATAGTAGATTATTGTAGTGACTAGCATTGAGTAGATGATTGTAGTGACTAGCATATAGTAGATGATTGTAGTGACTAGCATAGAGTAGATGATTGTAGTGACTAGCATAGAGTAGATGATTGTAGTGACTAGCATAGAGTAGATGATTGTAGTGACTAGCATAGAGTAGATGATTGTAGTGACTAGCATAGAGTAGATGATTGTAACGAAGATGACTGTAGTGACGAGCATAGAGTAGATGATTGTAGTGACTAGCATTGAGTAGATGATTGCAGTGACTAGCATAGAGTAGATTATTGTAGTGACTAGCATAGAGTAGATGATTGAAGTGACTAGCATAGAGTAGATGATTGTAGTGACTAGCATTGAGTAGATGATTGTAGCCAAGGTGATTGTAGTGACTAGCATATAGTAGATGATTGTAGTGACTAGCATTGAGTAGATGATTGAAGTGACTAGCTTAGAGTAGATGATTGTAGTGACTAGCATAGAGTAGATGATTGTAGTTACTAGCATAGAGTAGATAATTGTAGTGACTAGCATAGAGTAGATGATTGTAGTGACTAGCATAGAGTAGATGACTGTAGCCAAGATGATTGTAGTGACTAGCATTGAGTAGATGATTGTAGTGACTAGCATTGAGTAGATGATTGTAGTTACGAGCATAGGTTAGATGATTGTAGTGACTAGCATTGACTAGATAACTGTAGGGACGAGCATTGGGTAGATGACTGTAGGGAAGTGAAGAAGAATAACAATTCTGTTAAAGAATAGACATGAGAGTAATCAACTAAACAGTAGGTAGCAGAGAATGTAGTAAAGAAACGAAATGAGAATCTAGTAGACAACAGAGAATAGATAAATGAAGTAAAGAACAGAAGATAGGATTTAAGTGCAATAAACTACAATGTACATGTTTCACCTGCATAACTCAAGATGACAGTTTGTCGGCACAGACTGGTGCTAAAGTGGCACTTAATTCATTTATGTTTTTGGATAATGAAAGATGACAAGTCGCTATGAATTGGACTGTGTTCTGTAAGTCTGACAAATAGATTATACTTAATAAGAGAGATTGCAAAAGGACATTTATATTGGGTAAGTTAGATTATGTAACCTGATGTACTGAATATCTTGACGAGAATATTTCTTGATGTACATCATTGTTCAAAGTACAGGACTGTATAGAAAATATTGCCATAATCCCCCACGCTTCGATTTGTTGCATAACATATAGCTTGGAGTTTCACAGCATAAATATAGCAATGCAGACTTATACAATTTTATACATATTAATACAGCCGCTACACTGACTCTCTCATCCAAAGAGATAACTTACATTTAGTAACTGGTATAAGAAAGATTAACACAGCTAGTACTAACACCGATTCTCTCACCTCAGGGATATCTTACATTTAGTAATTGGTATAAGAAAGATTAACACAGCTAGTACTAACACTGATTCTCTCACCTCAGGGATATCTTACATTTAGTAATTGGTATAAGAAAGATTAACACAGCTAGTACTAACACTCTCATACCTCAGGGATACCGTACATTTACTAACTGCTGTGAGAAAACATAAATTACAACCTAATGATACATGATAGGGTTTATTGTCATTTATTGTTTGCCAATTATTACCCCTTCCCTCCCCCGATGTCAACAACTGTCAAGAATTAAGCCCTTCCCCGCTTATTGATGTCTCAAAAATTTAACATTTAACCCCTTCCTCTATTAAAAAGTTTTTTGTTTTTTTTCTTGTAGAAAAAATGTGGGACAATAGGAACTATGATTCGCTTGTGATATTTTTTTTTTAAATGTTTCATATCCATACAATTTAATTGATGTATAAAAACAGTATTTTTGGGGGCGTCAATTTTTGGCGAAACGCCTCCCTTTCTTTTCTTCGCCCTCTCTCCCCCTTCCCATTGTCAATAACTATCTAATTTTGTCAACCTCCTCAAGTGTTGACGTTGTTATGGAGAGCACTTACGCTAACAGATTATTTTTTCCACTTCCCCTGTTCGGTAAACGAATAAGTTCATATGTGATTATTCTTGTATACATTAACTTTTAAGTAACCATAAATAACCAGCTATTATGTACTGCAAATATAATATAATAGTTAGTTTTTGTGCACTTTGTACTGCAAATTAAACAACTTTATCGACTATCACCTAATTGTTGCTACAAACAGTACCATTAGCGAAATTCTATATTGTCAAGTGAAGAAATAGTCATCCTCTGGGATCAATCACTTTATGTTTTTAGTTGACTGAAGTCATCTAAGGTTAGCTAATTTATGAAATAAATTAGATAATTTATGACTGACGTTATCTGTGATCACTTTGTGCAATAAATGACGTGTCATCTACCAACACTTTGTGCAATAAATGACGTGTCATCTACCAACACTTTGTGCAATAAATGACGTGTCATCTACCAACACTCTGTGCAATAAATGACGTGTCATCTACCAACACTTTGTGCAATAAATAACGTGTCATCTACCAACACTTTGTGCAATAAATGACGTGTCATCTACCAACACTTTGTGCAATAAATGACGTGTCATCTACCAACACTTTGTGCAATAAATGACGTGTCATCTACCAACACTTTGTGCAATAAATGACGTGTCATCTACCAACACTTTGTGCAATAAATGACGTGTCATCTACCAACACTTTGTGCAATAAATGACGTGTCATCTACCAACACTTTGTGCAATAAATAACGTGTCATCTACCAACACTTTGTGCAATAAATGACGTGTCATCTACCAACACTTTGTGCAATAAATGACGTGTCATCTACCAACACTTTGTGCAATAAATTACGTGTCATCTATCAACACTTTGTACAAAAATGTGTGTCATCTACCAAGACTTTGCGCAATTAATGGCATGCTATCTACGAACGGCTATTATCCGCTAAAATTGGATGAGGTAATCTATGATCGCTTAGTGCAATAAAGTAACATGCCATTTATGATGAGCTATTTTGTATTATAAATTGTCTGAGGTCATCTACGAGCTGCTGCTTTATTCAAGAGAGTGTCGTGCCATTCAACATTAGCTGTTGTATGTTATACATTCACTGATATTATATACAATCAGCTATTGATTTTGTAAAACTGATTGACGTTATCGATCGCCTTATGTGTGTTATATTTTGACTAAGTGCGTCTACGGTCACCTTTGTGCTATGAATCGATTGAGGTCATCTGCTGTCACCAACTTTATGCAATAAAGTAATATGATTTCAAACGACTAGCTACTGTGTATTGTCAATTGACTTATAACGTCTACAATTTACTACTTTGTGTTATAAATTGACTGATAACGTCTACAATTTACTACTGTGTATTGTCAATTGACTGATAATGTCTACAATTTACTACTGTTTATTGTAAATTGACTGATAATGTCTACAATTTATTACTGTGTGTTATAAATTGACTGATAATGTCTACAATTTACTACTGTGTATTGTAAATTGACTTATAGCGTCTACAATTTACTACTGTGTGTTATAAATTGACTGATAGCATCTACAATCGGGTACATGTTCTATAAATAGACTGAGTTCATCTATGATCAGTTACTTTGTGCTTAGAAGTGACTCCGTTTATCGGATGTTAGCTACTGTATGTTGTAAAATTACTCTCATCTGAGACCAGCTCATTCTAGACTAGAAAAAACAACTTGACACAGCTAAACACTCTTAAGCAATCACTTTCGCTGACGTATTGCAATGTCGTTGTGCTTTTATCTCATCTAGTATAGCATTTTTTCCGTCTGCATGTCGGCTTTTCTTAGGACAGAAAGGTTCTTTTTTTTTCTTATAGACCTCTGGTTCTACATTTTATCACCATAGAGATACGGCTCACTCTTCAAGGAAGAATACATTAGCTACTGGTAATGGAGGCACTCAGGAACAAAGCGTGTTATTCTACATTACTGTCCTCGTGATATATTTTTCTATATTACTGTCATCAAGATAGAATAGATTTTCTACATTACTGTCCTCGTTATATAGTTTTCTATATTACTATCCTCAAGATATATTTCTCTACATTACTGTCCTCAAGATAGAATAGATTTTTCTACATTACTGTCCTCAAGATAGAATAGATTTTCTACATTACTGTCCTCGTTATATAGTTTTCTATATTACTATCCTCAAGATATATTTCTCTACATTACTGTCCTCAAGATAGAATAGATTTTTCTACATTACTGTCCTCAAGATAGAATAGATTTTTCTACATTACTGTCCTCGTGATATAGTTTTCTATATTACTGTCCTCGTGATAGATTTGTCTACATTACTGTCCTCGTGATATTTGTCTACATTACTGTCCTCGCGATATTTTTTTCTACATTACTGTCCTCAAGATATATTTCTCTACATTACTGTCTTCGTGATATATGTTTCTACATTAATGTCCTCACGATACACTGTGACTCATTTCTGAGATAGACAGTTACAGTTGAAATAGTTTTATATATTCAGGTAGCAAATTATTAGTATAACAATTCTTCATTATGAACGGTCTGAACCACCTTCTTGGTGAGTTAGCCTGTCACAGTTAAGGACATATCTAAGTACCTGAAATTGTCAATCGTTGTTTTTGAGCGACCCATTCCCTTTTTACCAGCAATTATGCCTCTGATGACTAGATTCCATGTTGTTATATTTCTTTATATCACCAAAAACCTTAGCTTTCTTATTATACTGTTGTTAATCAGCCGTCATTCATATGTAATGGTTTTAATAACAATAGTTCTCTGGGGATCTCACTGGCTCAGTGGTTGAGCAGTTCTCCTGGTGCTTAAGAATTCGTGAATTCGAATCTCGCTTGAGAAGTCTTCTTTTTACAAGATGGATAGTTGGGATATCTGTGAGGTTTATTATTTGAAGTTGGGATATCTGTGAGGTTTATTATTTGAAGTTGGGATATCTGTGAGGTTTATTATTTGAAGTTGGGATATCTGTGAGGTTTATTATTTGAAGTTGGGATATCTGTGAGCTTTATTATTTGAAGTTGTACAAATTACTTGCTATGAGTAGTATTCTCAGCATACAGCGTGAAGCTTTGTAGAGATATACAGTGTACACATGGGGTAAACTCAGTACAATGAAGTCAATCCTCTACGTATTTTCAAATTTATTCAGGATTTGCATAGAAGTAATATATCGATCTTCTACATTGGTGTAGCGTGAATATTTTGAATTGGTGCGCCGAGTTACCGTTTTTGTAGGTAACTTCCCCTAGAAACCAGAAACATGTATTTACTGCCCTATATCAAATATTAACTCTATTTAATAACATACCTTATATGTTGTTCGTCCATCACAAGTCATGTTG
This sequence comes from Meghimatium bilineatum, assembly GCA_034231615.1. Classification (NCBI taxonomy): domain Eukaryota; kingdom Metazoa; phylum Mollusca; class Gastropoda; order Stylommatophora; family Philomycidae; genus Meghimatium; species Meghimatium bilineatum. The sequence continues at coordinate 89,891,884 of CM067299.1, forward strand.
ACCATTTGTTATATCCACTTTTGAAAATTCAATTTTAGTTATGTCCTTGATTATGAGTTCGTATATGGCTAATGAGCCCTATTCGAGATGTAAATATCATTGGACAGTTCGGACATGGAATGACGACAATAGACGGATCTTGGTCTAGCCGTGACTTTCTAGCTGCTCTCAGCTGTTGAGCTTCTGCATTTTCCCCCTTTTCACAAGATGATACGCTCTTTTTGATTTTAGAACTCCATGTAGATCTATTTTGTGCAAGTTCTTCCAATGTATCGTGGTCTATTTCAAAGCTTTTTACCTTATATAATCTTGTAATGCAGCTCTAGGCGCCTGTTCTTTCTTCCTGCGAAAATGTCCAGTATCCTCTCAATAACTGTCGATTCTGAAGAAAGGGCATTTAATAGTGTTATCTTATTCTCCAAGGAATTCAAACATGACAGACGATTTTTGTTCATGGAATCTCTGAGATATTTTTAGATTCTCTTCAAAATGCACATACTTCCTTCACTGCTGGATGTATTTAGTGGTATAGTCAGCACTAAATGGAGTAATTTTGTTACTTACTGATATATTGAGTCTATACCACTTACAACGAAATATGCCAGGAGTTCTTTAGGAGATAAATGATTTATCTCATCTTTATATACAGTGCGAACTTTATTTTCTAATAAGTTGCTATCAAAGAATGCATACTATTTTGTTAAATCATTCAATATATTTTAGGGGAATTCTTTGCTGTATTCCCTTTTTATTAATTTCTGTATTAATTGAAATTAAATTTGCTCTCACGTATTAATTACACACACGCACAACTAATAGCTTATGGCTTATGCACAGATAAAATATTCTAACAGAAAGGGAAAATCCATTTTCAGTTCTGGGAAATACACGTTATGATAAATTATTCCTAAGTGTATGATTGTTCTGAATCCAGAGTCTGATTCAATTGATTAATTATTGCAATAAATTATATTTTCTTTTAACACTTACATTTATGCCCCCCTGTGCTGGCATTTGAAGTCGGCTAATTAATATTCCCTGGGAACACTTGTGCATGAATCAAATATTATGTCTGTTTCTGTGTGTATTTGACCTGCTAATTCCAAAAATTGTACAGCTTTGTTCCTATCATGTATATTTAAAAAAAAATTAAATACTGCTCGAATATATGTATGTCTGCATACAAAATATGGGGAAAAGAACATTTACCATTTCTGGAATAAGCAGGTCAAAAACGAATCTGGCCCAGAAACCGACACACTGCAAAAACTGTAGCTGTTTTTGACCTGTTTATTTAAATTGTTTTAATATAATAAAGTTAATAACAAAGTACATCTTATATTGTGATGCGTTCCTTTAATTGCTGAAGTTAGTGCAATATGGTTGTCAGAGTTTTTCGAATAATAAATAGTGGAGGTCGCGGATCTGGTAATAAAGTCATCACGATATTAGATTGAAAATCAGTCTGTACTTGCACATTGCTTGAAGGGACTAGCCTCCGAAAAAAACCGGAATCAAAACTACAAGAGTATATTTACTTCATATTTTGGTCAAAAATTTCCCAAGATATATCATCATATTATTGTCATGATAATATATGTGTATAATAGTCATCAATTACTCATGTCTTCTTAGTAGTGATTATTTCTTGAGATTTGTATAGTGTTCAGCTCATTCTTCTGGAAGTTTTCTGCTCCTGTGTCATGTGGATTGTGTTATCAATGACAATATGCGACAACAAGTCTTCAAACAGTACATATGTATTATGTTGGATTAAATGAAAGTCTACTCACAGCTATATGTGCCATAATGGAGTCAACACCATGCATATGTGGATATTCCGATTGTGGAGTTGTACACAGATCTAACGTTCCAGCGTTTCTGGATCTGCATCACTCTCCAGAGTGATTTAAGGATCTTTATCTGCAGTGCCATCAGCGACGTAGCCACGGCGCCTTATAAGGGATATAGCATGAGTGAGCTTACTGACCCCTGGATTCTTATTGCGAAAGGTAAGTTTATTATTTTTGCTTTACTGCAATATATTGGTTACAGTTATGTAGTAGTGCTACTAAAACATCAAGTGTCTCTAGTTGTGATACTAATACATCAAGTGTCTCTAGTTGTGATACTAATACATCAAGTGTCTCTAGTTGTGATACTAATACATCAAGTGTCTCTAGTTGTGATACTAATACATCAAGTGTCTCTAGTTGAGCTATTAAATCAACAATATGCCTCAAGTTGAGCTATTAAAATAACAACATACCATCTCTAATAGGCTTATTAACACAACAACATACCATCTCTAGTAGAATTATTACAACAATGTGTCTTACGTTGAGCTATTACAACAACAATGTGTCTCACGTTGAGCTATTAAAGCAACAATGTGTCTCACGTTGAGCTATTAAAATAACTAATTGTTTGGAGTGGAGCTATTAAACTAACAGCATACCATCTCTAATAGACCTATTAAAAGAACAATGTACCATCTCTAGTAGAACTATTAAAACAATAATGTCACATTTTTATAGTATATCTACTAAAACAGTATGTGGCAGTTCTTTTGTACAGCTACTAAAACATTGTGTATCAGTTATTTAGTACATCTACTAAAACATGTATCAGTTATTTAGTACATCTACTAAAACATGTAGCAGTTATGTAGTACATCTACTAAAACATTAGACAACTTAAACAGTATGGCTAATGAACCTCTATCAAAGTAAAAACACAACACATTATTATATGACATTTCATCTGCCGCTCATTAATCTCTATACACACTATTAATGTATCATTCATTATTACTGTTGTTTTATGGTTTAGATTACTGATAAAGGCCTATAGGCCTAACGGTGATGCTGTTCATATTTACTTAATATTTAATACAAGTTACAGTTGCTTTTACCTTTTACTCATTAGATTCTTTCCTTTAATATATATTGCAGCTTATCCAAAATCCCCATGCCTACCATTTATGTTATTGCGGTCTACGTTTGTATTTGATACTCGCTGTCTTCCTCCTTAATAGATACTAAAGCATTATGTGACAGTACTGTAGTATAGCCACTAAAGCATTATGTGACAGTACTGTAGTATAGCCACTAAAGCATTATGTGACAGTACTGTAGTATAGTAACTAAAACATTATGTGACAGTACTGTAGTATAGTAACTAAAACATTATGTGACAGTACTGTAGTATAGTAACTAAAACATTATGTGACAGTACTGTAGTATAGCCACTAAAATATTATGCGACAGTTCTTTAGTATAGTAACTAAAACATTATGTGACAGTTATTTAGTATAGTAACTATAGTATAGTATAGTATAGTATAGAAACATTATGTGAATTTCTGTAGTAGAACTACTAAAGCAGTTCACATATTCATGTGAACTACATACTGATGTGACAGTTCTGTAGTAAAACTGCTAACATTATGTGACCCGAATCTATAATAAAATTACTAAGATATTATGTGACAGTTCTGTAGAAGCACCACTAAAGCCTTATGTGACAGTACTGAAAGTAGCACCACTAAAGCCTTATGTGACAGTACTGTAGTAGCACCACTAAAATATTATGTGACAGTTCTGTAGTAGCACCACTAAGACATTATGTGACAGTACTGTAGTAGCACCACTAAGACATTATGTGACAGTACTGTAGTAGCACCACTAAGACATTATGTGACAGTACTGTAGTAGCACCACTAAGACATTATGTGACAGTACTGTAGTAGCACCACTAAAATATTATGTGACAGTTCTGTAGTAGCACCACTAAGACATTATGTGACAGTACTGTAGTAGCACCACTAAGACATTATGTGACAGTACTGTAGTAGCACCACTAAGACATTATGTGACAGTACTGTAGTAGCACCACTAAGACATTATGTGACAGTACTGTAGTAGCACCACTAAGACATTATGTGACAGTACTGTAGTAGCACCACTAAGACATTATGTGACAGTTCTGTAGTAGCACCACTAAGACATTATGTGACAGTTCTGTAGTAGCACCACTAAGACATTATGTGACAGTTCTGTAGTAGCACCACTAAGACATTATGTGACAGTACTGTAGTAGCACCACTAAGACATTATGTGACAGTTCTGTAGTAGCACCACTAAGACATTATGTGACAGTTCTTTAGTAGCACCACTAAGACATTATGTGACAGTTCTGTAGTAGCACCACTAAGACATTATGTGACAGTTCTGTAGTAGCACCACTAAGACATTATGTGACAGTTCTGTAGTAGCACCACTAAGACATTATGTGACAGTACTGTAGTAGCACCACTAAGACATTATGTGACAGTTATGTAGTAGCACCACTAAGACATTATGTGACAGTTCTGTAGTAGCACCACTAAGACATTATGTGACAGTTCTGTAGTAGCACCACTAAGACATTATGTGACAGTTCTGTAGTAGCACCACTAAGACATTATGTGACAGTTCTGTAGTAGCACCACTAAGACATTATGTGACAGTTCTGTAGTAGCACCACTAAGACATTATGTGACAGTTCTGTAGTATCACCACTAAGACATTATGTGACAGTTCTGTAGTAGCACCACTAAGACATTATGTGACAGTTCTGTAGTAGCACCACTAAAATATTATGTGACAGTTCTGTAGTAGCACCACTAAGACATTATGTGACAGTTCTGTAGTAGCACCACTAAGACATTATGGGACAGTACTGTAGTAGCACCACTAAGACATTATGTGACAGTACTGTAGTAGCACCACTAAGACATTATGTGACAGTACTGTAGTAGCACCACTAAGACATTATGTGACAGTTCTGTAGTAGCACCACTAAGACATTATGTGACAGTTCTGTAGTAGCACCACTAAAATATTATGTGACAGTACTGTAGTAGCACCACTAAGACATTATGTGACAGTACTGTAGTAGCACCACTAAGACATTATGTGACAGTACTGTAGTAGCACCACTAAGACATTATGTGACAGTACTGTAGTAGCACCACTAAGACATTATGTGACAGTTCTGTAGTAGCACCACTAAGACATTATGTGACAGTTCTGTAGTAGCACCACTAAAATATTATGTGACAGTACTGTAGTAGCACCACTAAGACATTATGTGACAGTACTGTAGTAGCACCACTAAGACATTATGTGACAGTACTGTAGTAGCACCACTAAGACATTATGTGACAGTACTGTAGTAGCACCACTAAGACATTATGTGACAGTTATAGAACATTTGTTTTTGCTATTCTCAATATTCTTTTATTGTATTTCATTTCGAAGCAAACACATTCACTGTTTTATGTGTGATACATGAGGCTACTAAATCACCATCTTTAACAGAATAGTCGAAATATGTAATGGTAGTGTTCACATGTAGTGATTGAACTACTACACAATCTATGAAGGGTCTATAATCAAGCAAATGAAGCATTAGATGAATGCTCTGTACTAGTTACGAGTATATTGAACATATTGTGACAGGACTGTAATAGAAATACTAAGTAATGATGAATTGACGGGGTCCACATCAGAGCGAAGAATCGCAACACTCTGATCTGCCAAACATGTCGTGAGAGGTAACTAAGAAGCTTCGGGGTGAAGTGGGTTGTTACAGGCCATGTACACGGTGCAGGATTTACACATAAGCTACACAAGGTATAACTTGGTGGCCCCAAAACGATTGTCCGAGTGGGCAATTGCCATATATTACATATAAAGGACGTATAAAGGACCCCATATCTCAAAAAGCTTATGGCCTTATTAGGTCTAAATCCGGTCCTGCATGTAAAAGTGATACACAAGCCATGCTGAGGTGGGATCTGTTATGTTAAAACGCAGATATCACAGCCAAGCTCTAAGCCATGACACAATGCATTGTTTCCCGCACTACATCTTGTAAACAAGGTTGAATTTGAGGATGAACGTAGAAGAAGCAGACACAAAATATTGTGTGATAGATCTATAGTAAAGCTATCCAAACATTACGTGACACATTTGTGATGTAGTGTATTGCTAAAACTGCGAGTGATGTTTCACAGAGAGGATCTGCAGCAGGCCTAGTGTTTGCAAGAAAGTCACGGCAAAGTTCCCTCCAAAGTAGAAGACTGTTCAGCTCGTGGCGTTGTTACACACTGCAGTCATTTTGATTAAAACGGGCATCAGCTACTTACACAAGCTCTAGAAAAATATTCCCATAAAAACGAACGCCAAAGAAAACAATATAGAAAAGAAAGTAAATCACCACCTCTTGGCACATGGGATAGTTGTCAGATGTTCAGCACTGTACTTCGGACACGTCCATAGGTGCACCGATTTAATAGTCAATATGGACTTCAGCATGCGATAACTGACTGTACCTGTTCTGTGTTGATTCATTGTTCTGCTTTTAATTATAATATAAATAACCAAAGTGTCACAGGATGACCGACAAAGTGGATAGTGCTGTATTTTCATTCCTATATGCGCTCTCGCTTCTTGCGACACCACGCTTCACCTCCAGGTCCTTCATTAAAACCATAGACACGGAAGAAGAAATATATCCATATCATCCAATTGGTCTAACTCCTTGATTGCATTTAAAACGTCAGCACAGTCTATTGAACTGCCACTAGTCTGTCTGCTCTTTCAATTCCCCTAACACCCACGTGAACAGGTACAACAATGAAGTATCAACTCTTCAGTGCAGATCTCTTCAACGGCATCAACCGATGACAGTAAACATTCTGACGGAATCTTTCGAAACATCATCGTCTCATACTATATTGTTAATATATTATGCGGCAATTGTTCCGTACGTGCGTAGTTTCTGTGCATTCACGACTCAATAAAGAAGCGTATTAGGTAAGAGAGTGATGCTTTTTGTAAACCTGTATAACTACTAATGGAACATGGTATAATAGTGACAGACGGAATTCTTTCATTAGTGTCACTCTCTTCTCTTGTGACAGCAAGTATGCTACGTATACATTTCAAATCTGATTTTATGTGACGAATTGTGTATATGTTGGTGTCATTCTCTATTTATGACATTGGCAGTGTATTGTTGACAGGAAGACAGTTTCGAACAGTGCGTGTTTCATACCTGGTCACATGTGCGCATTTCTGTAAAATTGTGACCTCTGACCGATGATTCCATTTACAATGTCAAAATGCTGAAAAGTCATTAAACCAAGTTTTAAAAGTAATTAACTCTATGGTTTCCGTAGTTATTAGTTTCATATGAATGCTGTATCTTTCCTTGTTTCCTTGTACTTCATTTATTAGTAGTAACGAACAGTCAACTGTATGTATATATATATATATATATATACAGGGCCGGTCTTAGGCCATTGCAACCTATGCGGCCGCAGTGGGCCCCGCACTTCATAGGCCCATAATTTCATATCACAATGTATTTTATTATCCTCTTCACTACCCAGACTGGGCCCCGCGCAATCCGTTCCGCATTGGGCCCCGCACTTGTTAGGGCCAGCCCTGTATATATATATATATATATATATATATATATATATATATATATATATATATATATATATATATATATATATATATATATATATATATATATATATATATATATATATACGGTAGGATAAATCTATTTACTTTATCAATATAGAAAATAAATTAAGATCTACAATTTGAAGAATCGCGTTCGTGTTCGCCTCAGGGCAGAATCATTTGAGGCAACGAGAAAGCAAATAGGTTGATGGAAGGTGCCAGCATATAAATGTTCAACCAAAAATGTAGATACATCATTAACGTCAGTCAATAATAATAGAACCGTATAACTTTGGTCAGCCAACATCCAGATTAAGAATTTAACCAGATAACTTTAGTCAGCCAACATCCAGATTAAGAATTTAACCAGATAACTTTAGTCAGCCAACATCCAGATTTATAATTTAACCAGATAACTTTAGTCAGCCAACATCCATATCTAGAATTTAACCGGATGACTTTAGTCAGCCAACATCCAGAACAATAATTTCCCGAAACACTATAGTCAGCCAACATCCAGAACAAGAATTTAACCGGATAACTTTAGTCAGCCAACATCCAGAACAACAATTTAAAATTAGTCTTTTTTCTTTCCGCTCTTTGTGTCTTGCAGTGTCAGGGTAAATTTAAGTAGGAAGCCAGAGGACAATTTTTAAAAATTCTTGAGATTAACGGGAATTGAACCAGTCCGAATTACGGACTGGTTCAATTCCCGTTAGTCTCAAGTGTCAGGGTAGAAAAGTGCTCTGGAAATGGCGTTTGTGTGTGCTTCATATATGTGTGCTTTCGTTGACTCTTTTATGTATGTAATCGATCTCTCCTGACTTTCTGACCATCGTGCCTGTACAGCTATGTTTTTTGAGGGCCAATGCCTTATTGTAGACTGGAAGCATGTAAAAACCACTTAATATTTTGCCTTCTGATGTTCCGAATTTGGTGGTTTGTTTACGTTTGATGAATGTCGTCATCTGAGTACTCTCCATGTTTCCTATATTCATTTGTTCTACACTAAGAAAGAAGTCACATATTCCATTTAGAAAGCACTGAAACACCGACCATTACTTCCTTTAGGGCAGGCAGTATAGCAACCGGGATCCTACGCCATTAACCGGAATCCAATGAGTATTTAAAATGAGTATTGCAAACGTAGATGCTCAGTTTCCTTCAGCGGATGGCGAAGCGTTTGTACAGTGATAGTTTCCGTGTTTATACAGTGATAGTTTCCGTGTTTACACAGTGATAGTTTCCGTGTTTACATAGTGATAGTTCTCGTGTTTACACTGTGATAGTTTCCGTGTTTACATAGTGATAGTTCTCGTGTTTACATAGTGTTAGTTCTCGTGTTTACACAGTGATAGTTTCCGTGTTTACATAGTGTTAGTTCTCGTGTTTACACTGTGATAGTTTCCGTGTTTACATAGTGATAGTTCCTGTGTTTATACAGTGATAGTTTCCGTGTTTACAAAGTGATAGTTCTCGTGTTTATACAGTACTAGTTCCCGTGTCTACACAGTGATAGTTCTCGTGTTTACACAGTGATAGTTCTCGTGTTTATACAGTGATAGTTCTCGTGTTTACACAGTGATAGTTCTCGTGTTTACACAGTGATAGTTCCCGTGTTTATACAGTGATAGTACCGTATTTATACAGTGATTGTTCCCGTCTTTATACAGTGATAGTTCCCGTGTTTATACAGTTATAGTTCCCGCATTTATATAGTGATAGTTCCCGTATTTATACAGTGATAGTTCCCTTAATTATACAGTGATAGTTCACGGAACTTGTTTGTGTGAATGTTTTCCTCAAATTCTGCAGTCCAGTTCTCTCGACACAATATTCTGAATTCATGAAATCTTAGATAACAAGTCTCATTACTTGTATCCTCGATCCAAGAGCTATTAGTAGAGGAATCACATAATATATTTTCTTGTCATAATTAGTTGAACTATCGTGTGTAACCTTGAAACCAATATGTCAGCTTCATCATTATCATGTACCCCAACATGAGTAGGGCAGTATATGCTCTTTTACGCTCACACATACATACGTACATATATGTGCACATACACATGTATACATACGTACATATATGTGCACAAACACATGTATACATACGTACATATATGTGCACAAACACATGTATACATACGTACATATGTGTGCACAAACACATGTATATATATATATATATAAATATAAAACATAGGTATATTCATCTACCTCACGAGATGCACAGATAATTCCGGTTCATTCAAACAGCTCTGTTCTTATATCCTTATTGCCGTGTAACCGGATATTGGCTTCATTGCCTCAGGATTACGAAAGAAATAAGAAGAACATGCGCCAATTAAGCATCGCGGGCCCTTAGATTTCACAATATAAGGAAATGTCACCAGTTAATACTCAGACAATTATTTCTATAAGACACGAAAAACAGAATAATACTAAGGGGGAGTAGTTTCAGACAAGGTGTGCATAAAAATTAATGAATCATATTATGTGTTCAAATATGGAATATTTATTTCTGACAATCTCAGCAACCCAGCAGCTCCTTTGTTCTTATCATAAACTTGGTGATACAGCGGTCTTCGGTATTGTCATTGTAGTTTTACAAAGGGAAGTCTATTGTCTGTCACCAGGTGAAGGATGGTTGATAGTATTCACACTTGCCGTTAAGCGTAAGGGTAGGAGCTTGAATTGTCGTTTCAAGGCCAAATGTGTTGCTTTGATTGCATAATGACATGTTTGTTACATGTTATCTTGATCTTTTCTATCCACTGTTTTCGTGGTTTACCTTTGGCTGTATGTCTTCTTATTTAGTTCGCCTGAAACATGCCTATATCTGAAGCTCTATTTTTTCTCTGTAAAACTTACTTTGTTCTGTATCTCGCACAGAGGTCGGTATAGTTTTTCTGTCATTGTTGTTTCTCTGGGACAGTGTATTTGCCTCAGTATTTCATATTTATGGCAGTCCTGAAGAATATGACCTGCTATCTGAGGTACATGCTACACATGTACACATTTCCATGTTGCTAATCTTGAATTGTGTATACATATTCTGCGGAGTCAGAATTGTATCCTGTTCTGTGGCTCAGAATGACAACCTGTTCTGGTTTTTTCATAATTTCGTAGTCATCATGTTATGGAGTTGATTTTCAAATTGCCTTGACCATCTGTTTCTTTGAATGGTACATTATTGGCACATCTAGTTGATCATCAGCAGCTCCTTCCTTAGCCAGACGATCTGTTTTCTCGTTTCCAGGTATTTCGCGATGTCGTCGTATTAACTGCATAGCTACTTTACGCTGATTGCACAATTCGGTCAGTAGTACCCACAGATCTGGTAGTTTTCCAGATTGGAGCGCTTGGAGTACTAATCTTGTATCTTTCAAGAATACTACAGGTTGTGATTCAAGATTGTCGCACAGCAGTTATTCAGTTGCCACCTTGCTTGCTTGGATTTCTGCCTTGTAATAATGACAGAATTTTCCCGTTGGTACTTTAATTGTATCCCTAACATTGTTTGGGAACTATATATATATATATATACATTTTCATTCTCCTCCATTTTTCACTACATTTTCTGCTGACACATCTATATAGACTCTGTTCCATATGTCATATGGGTATTCTTCATCAAGTTGACTGAGAGTAACTGTCCTTTTGTGTACACTATTCTGATCATTCTCATTTAAAATTCCTTTCACCTCAGTTTGGATATGAATAGGTAATCTACTATCATCTCTCCAAGGGGTTTATTCTGGTATAAACTTTATGGGGGTTGTCAACTTCCGGCAAGTCTGAGATTTTTCTACGGAGTCTTTTGCCAGATGGATAAAGCAACTTATTTTCAGTCGTCCCAATGTTCAATTTTGAAATCTTTCATTGGATGACAGCGAAACGTTTCTGAATGTATTAGCACTTTTGTATCTCTGCGTTAACTCAGTGTTTATATTCTCCCCATTTTCTGCATCTCCACTAGTGGTGTTTAGTTTATTGCCCGTGTGATGATCCTAAGTGCCTGGTTTTGAACCTTATCTAGCTCATATAATGTAGTATTCGATGCTGGACACCATGCAGTAGACCCGTATTCCACGTGTTCTCGTATGGCCCCTGGTAAACTTTACAAAATATTTTCCCATTTGCACCCCATGTAGTTCCACTTAATTTTCTCAGGATGACTGTCTTCTGGCCTTTGTTGTTGCTTTATTAATGTGTTCCTTCGATGCAAGCCTACTGTCAAATGGTACTCCAAGATATGTTGGTTGTGTGTCTTAATTCAAGAGCTCTCCATTTATCTTGATGTCCCCACCTTTTTGTTTTTGTGAGAGAATGAAGAGAGCATTGCTGCATTTATCTATATTGATTCTAACACACAGCATGTTTGCGCATGTGGTTAAAGCATCCATTACTCTCTGTGTCTATTTGGTAGCCACTGACGCATGTTCTTCTGTGAACCGTATTACCAAGTCATCAGCATACATTGCCACTCTTACACCATATGGTAGTTCAGCCACCGGATTATTGATGTAGACCAGGAACAACGTGGGGAACAATACCCCTCCCTGTGGTATCCCATGACATAGTAGGACTTTCTTGCGTGTGTAACCATCTAGTTGTACTGTAACTCTTCTGTTATGTAGATATGCTTTTATACATTTATATATCCTGAGATGCTATATGATGTTATATCGAACTCATTTTTGATGGATGTGAAACATGACCTGTAAATAAATAATTCAAAACGATCTGGAGGCTACAGATATGTGGTTTCTGAGAAGAATGATGAAAATACCATGGGCAGCTAAGAAAACGAATGCAGATGTTCTCATTGATGCTGGCGTAAAATGATCAATTATATCAATCAGTAGGGGCAGACAGTCAAGGTTTCTAGGGCATGCGCTGAGAAGATCACAGCTTGAACACTTAACAACTTCTGGAAAGATCAAGGGGAGAAGAGACAGGGGACGACAAAGAGAAAAGTTGCTAGATGAACTAGTATTATGGCATGGTAGAGGTTCACCAACTGAGCTTATTGACAACACAAGAGACAAAGAGTTGTGGAGAAACTTGATCGCCTACGTCATTATGCATGTCACTTGATTGAATTTATTGACATCCTACTATTTACCAGGAAATCTATCAACATTTTTAGAAGTTCTCCTGTCTAAACATTCTCAAAAGCTTTCATCAAGTCTATCCATGCTGCTAGGACCAATTTCTGATCTTGAAATGCATCTATCTCTTGAGAAAGGTAGGCTGCTTGATTTTCAGTAGAGTAGAAATGACTGAAGTCTGCTTGTTGTGATACAATAAGGTCATTTGCTCACAAAGGTACCAGTGAAGCATATGGTTGATAATACGCTCCATAGTTTTGCCTAGACAGCATGTGAGACTGATTGGTCTGTAGTTGGAGATGAACTGCTGTCTTTTCCTGATTTAGTGATTGGTGTCATGATTGCTTCCTTCCAGATCTGTGAAACTTTATCTGTAGTCCAACACATATTCATGATTTCCAGCAGCTTTGTTTTTGCTGCAATTTCCAGATTTTTTAAATTATTTCATTTGACACCCCATCAGCACCAGGTAGCTTCTTCATTTTCAGAAGACGTCCCTCATGACTTCAGATATGGTTCCAACTTGTTAAATATTTTCTCGCTTCTCACGAATCTCTTCTTTTTTTTCTCTAGGCTAATTTTGATGTTGTTGTTGTCTTCAGCAAATGAGTCTGCAAAGTAGTCAGCTGCCTGATGTCCCATGAGGTGTTTCCATCCTTTTGTAATGTGACCTTTCGATTTCTCCCAGTACTATCGTTATTTAGTTGTTTTATCACATTCCACAGTTTTATGTTATCCCCCTGAAGATTCAGCAATTCTGTTTTCTCTTTCCTGCTGCTCCACCTGGCTTGTTGCTTGGCTCTCTTAAATTTGGCCTTAACTTATTGATATTTATTCTGGCGCTATTGGCATGGTCTTGCCTCTGACTGCTGTCGAGTTGTTTACACTTCATGTTGCAGTATTTCTAGTTCACTACTCCAATAAGGATTGTAGTGTTTACGACCTCCTCAAGGGATAGTTTTACGAGTATCCTGTAATACATATATACATAATTCATTGACTACCTTATTGATATCTGTGTCTATAGTTAGGTCTCTGGCTTGTACAATGGTGTGGTGTCGTTACATTGTCTTCATGTATAGTTCCACCTAGAGAGAGCTGATATCTTTAATGTATTCACTATCTACAGTCAGTAAGACTGGACGGTAGTTGCTACGTCCAAGCTGCTTTCCAACAACATGATTGATGGTCCACTCTAAACTTGGTGAGTGGAATGCCAAGTCTGGAGTAATGGTTGTATGCCATGATATTGAGTATAAGCTTGTCGGAGGGGGGAGGGGGGAGGTCTTTTGGTTGGTTGATCAGGATAAGTTCATGTTCATCCTGCCAGTTCTCTAGTTCCTCACCTCTCCTGTCCATGTGACCATAACCCCATCTCTCCGAGTGCCTATTGAAGTCTCCGTACACAATTAGTTTTCCTTGCATTTAGACTGTGTCTAGTGCTAATTGGCAGTCATTCAGACAGTACTAGTTGAAGAGGTGGAATTCTGTACTTTCTGTCCTGAGGTGTAGTATCTCATATCCCGCTCTTTCCATATGTTTCTAACTGGCATGCACCGATATTGTTCTTAACGAGCGTCACTACTCCACCTTTTCGCCTGTATTTCCATCTGATCAATAGCATTGGTATCCTCGTATTTTGAAAGCTACATGTTTGTTAAGATGGGGTTCTTAGTTCTTGCAAGCAGCATACATTTAATTACTCTTCATTTAATATGTATTCGAGTTTCACTTATTTGTTGGTCTTTTTATTTTAGCCAGCCATTTGCTCTACTCGCATGCCTCCTGGATCCTCGGGGCAATTGATAAGAACTTTCAGTAGCTGGAGTTGAACCCTTTCGAGGCATAGGGTCCGGCACCGTTTCTGCCTGGATGTCTGTCACAGGGCAGGCATCATAACATATATCAGATATAAACATATTCTCATTTCGTTACTTGGTGAGTGACATACTGATTGATGTGGTGCGCTTCTTGGCTGGTCACCTGCGCGTCTTAAGCACCTGTACTTACTAGGACAGACTGTGGTCTTGCTCGATGTTAGGAGGGCCTGGACAGTCTAAGTTTCTAGTCTCTGATGGCTGAACTAAGCTTCATCTTCTCGACAAAGAGCTGGGTGGTTTTATTGATGGATGATATTGATGGGTGGTTTTATGTCTAGATATTCGTTTGTTATATGCTGTTATTGGTATTTGGTGTAGGTTCATTCCCATAAGGTGACCAAACTATTTCACTTGCTGTCTTTCGATATTTTCAATACATGATATTACGAGGTGTTTTTCTCTTTGTTGATGTGAGTTTCTTTTATTATTATGTCCATGTATATGTTGAAAATCCATGGACAGCCAAGAAAACTAATAAAGAAGTTCTCAGAGATGCTTGAGTAAAACGACAAATTATAGTGAAAATTATAGAACAGACAATTTGGATTTGTAGGGCAAGTGATAAGAAAGGTAAAACTTTAACATTTAGTAACCATCAAAAATATCAAGGGGAGAAGAGACAGAGGAATACAAAGAAAGAACATCTCAACATCACACATACTCCTTCTATTGTTGTCAATTCTGTAATATCATGATATTCTCGTATATCAACTATTTTCCTAATTTCTTCATTTCTTATTTTCTCTAGTGTAGTAACCATTGTAGATTTTCCCAGACACTCAATTTCACGTGTAACGATTTTTCTCCTGCTACGAGACTGTTAAAGACTATGTTTGACATTGGTAGCAGAGTGTTGGTATCAAAATTGTAGATATTATCTGTCTTTTGAATTCCATCTTGATCTTTGGGTGAAGAAGTAACAGTGAAAGTTGGTAAGTCACTGTGTTAGCTTTCTGATACATTTTTGCTATTTCTGTCTAGTCTTCCTTTTTCGGAAAAAACTTCAGCCTTGATATGTAAATTCTTTGGCTCGGTTGACTTTGGTGTTAGCTATTGTTATATATACATTGGTGTTGCAGACTTCTGTTTTTGTACGTTCATATTAATGTTGTACTTTTTTACATGCTAATAGCAATGCATTAACTTGGTTTTGCAAGTGTTCCTCATCTATGTATATTAGACTTTGAACGTAGGCACATAGTTTGTTGATATTAATTTTTTCTTTATGTTTTTTTTTGTTGCAATGTTTTTCTCTTTGTTGATGTGAGTTTCTTTTATTATTATGTCCATGTATATGTTGAAAATCCATGGACAGCCAAGAAAACTAATAAAGAAGTTCTCAGAGATGCTTGAGTAAAACGACAAATTATAGTGAAAATTATAGAACAGACAATTTGGATTTGTAGGGCAAGTGATAAGAAAGGTAAAACTTTAACATTTAGTAACCATCAAAAATATCAAGGGGAGAAGAGACAGAGGAATACAAAGAAAGAAATTTCTGCATGGAATGTCAACGTGGCACAAAAACAAGTCACCAACTGAACGCTTTAACACCACAAGAGACAGAGAGATGTGGAGAAACATAATCGCCTACTCCACTCGGCATGGCACTTGATTGATTGATATATTGAAAAGTATATTCAATAAGCATCCACACAATACGTATGAAGGCGCAGGCACGCTTGGCAGGCCATCTTGTGCGTATGGAGAACTCGCGTTTGTCAAAACAAATATATTATGGAGAACTCACGACAGGATTTCGAAAAGCTGGTGGACAGAAAAGCGTTCAAAGACACGCTAAAGTCATCCTTGAAACATCTTAACATTGACGTAGGCGCTTGGGAGAGCCTCGCTCAGGATAAAACAGCATGGCGTTACAGCATTAGAACGGGAGCACTAGCGGCGGAAGAATTCAGACAAGAAACTGCAAGACAGAAGCGGACACGTAGAAAAGAAAAAACATCTCAACATCACACATACTCCTTCTATTGTTGTCAATTCTGTAAATGAACATTTTGTGCGCTCATTGGACTTGTTAGTCATTTAAAAACGCACTATTAACCTTATTATTTAATTATTTATTGTTATTATTATTATGGTTAAGTTTTTGGTCATCGTCGATCACGACGGACGAACATCATCATATTGAAAAGTAGATATGAAAGCATCCAGTCTTTCTTACTCCTGATCTTGTTTCGAAAGGTTCAGCCATTATATCTGCTGTTCTGACTGAGCTTTAGTAGTTTTGGTATAACACTATTTTTTAAATTATCTAACAGCTGACCTTTAATGTTGCAATTGTCTAAGGCAGGGGTCGGCAACCTTTTGATAACTGTGTACCAACTTAAGGTTTCAAATTATTCAGAGTGCCAACATCACATATCATTTTATACAAGTCGAGGCCTATATTATTATTTTACCATATATTTTATTTTTATATTTTAATTAATTAATATATAGTGATATTCAATAATATGTAAATATGTAACAAGTCTGGATAAGTCTGTGGCTGGTACCCTGCTACGCCCAAGTGCCGAAATGAACGAGGAAACCCCACTAATCGATTTATAATCAATTTTATACAGTAAACGTGAAGAGTCTGCGTGCCATTAGAAATTGCTTGGCGTGCCAAGTGTGGCACGCGTGCCATAGGTTGCCGACCCCTGGTCTAAGGTTTGCCATATGTGTCTATATCTACTCTGTCGAATACCTTCTTCTGATCTACAAATATTGTGTTTAGATCTTGATTGTATTCGATTTCTTTTTCACTTAATTGTCTCAGTGTGAATAGTGCGTCTGTACAGCTTGCATCACAGGAGTGGAATACAGCGGTGAGTGTTCCTATCTGGAATAAAGACTGCACTAAGTATAGATATATATCGCTCTTAAGCCACATAGGAAAAATCTTAAGCAATATACTAGAAGGAAGGATGCTCGCATATGTAGAACCACAGCTCAACAACACACAATTCGGAAAAATAAAAGCTGTACTGATGCAATCTTAGCCCTCAAACAACTGTGTCAGAAAGAGCGACAGAACATAACCACGACTTATATTTGGCTTTCGTGAACCAATAGAAAGCTTTTTACAGAGTGAATAGAGCACATCTATGGATAACACCACCGGCATATGGAGTTTTTCCTACATCTGATAACCCTATGTCAGAGCATATACGCTAATAATCAATGCGCAGTAAGAACGAGTACAGGTACATCCGAAAAGTTCCAAATTCACTCAGGAGTGAGACATGGATGTGTAATATCCCAGTATTTTTATAACATACATTGATCACATCTGCAAAGTAGCAAAGACAATGGAAGAAATGAATCTGAAGGATAACTTAAACGAATTGCTATTTGCAGACGATCAAGCACTAGTAGCATTATCAGAAGAACAACTACAAAGACAATAATACACCCTCTGACCATTTGGTTATTTATACAAAGACAAATAGACATATTACATCAAACATACCACATCTTTAACGTGAAGATAAATATAGAAAAGATCGAAGTAATGTAAATATGAAGAACAGAAAGAAACATCAATATCTATATTGGAAACAACATACTTCATCAAGTGATATAGTTCACATACCTAGGAAGCAATATAACAACAGACGGCAAGAGAAATAAAGAAATACACAGTCGATGTAGATAAGCATACCAAGACTTTGGGCACATAACACCAATCCTGAGAAACAAAAATGTAGATTCAAACACCAAAATAACATTATTCAAAACGATTATTTTGCCAACGCTGTGCTACCAAAGCCAAACAAGGACAACGACAGCACAAGATAAACGTAAACTTGTGACAGATGAAATGGCATTCTTAAGCATAATCCTAGGAATATCGCTAAGAGACAGAGTGAAGAATTAGGAGATTAGACACATAACCCGCACCACCCCAATATTGAAATATATTTCATGCTCCGCTCTTGGCCAATCGGACCTGAGCAATCATCGCTGCCGTTCTTAGAACCTGACGACTCGGCGAGCAAAAACCACCTCTCGTGCCGTCACCGTGGGTCGTATCCAGCACTCTAAATTACCCCGAAAAAAGGGTAACGGTCGGTCGACTGAGGTGGCGCTTCATGCGGCCTTCCGATCAACAAGACGTACGAAAGAGACAACAGATCAAATGGTTTGCACACATCAGCAGATTACCACTTGATAGCATACCACAGCAAGCTATGCTACACAGATACAGTGGAGGCAGGTCTAGAAGCTGAGCACGAAAACGATGAACCACCGAAATAAAAGAAGCGACAAATTGCACAATATACGAGTACTTAGCACACACGAGGGCCATCTCCAGAGAACCCATCTACTCATGACGCAGAAAGACTACAAAGGGTTTAGCGAATAGATAGATAGTACAGTTTGCCCCTTTTCTGAAGCCAAATTGAGCGAGACTCAGATGTGGTTCTGAAATGTATCGTATTCTCTGTTCTGTTAAATTTGTGTAGATTTTACTTGTATGACTTAATGAGGATATCATAATATGATTAATATTCTCTCTTATTATCTTTGTCTATAATGGTACAACTACTGATGTGGAGTATGTTTGTATATTTGTACACATATTTATCATCATCATTAAGCGCCGTCTCAGAAAAGAAAGTTGGCTGCGACGGACCTCCAACATCCCGTGTCTCCTGCCTTGATGCTGTACTCTCCTAGACGGCAGCCTGTCGAACTCGTGATGTTTCTCTCCCATTGGCATCGTACCTCTTGCTCGCCTCCCTTCGACTTTACCCTCAAGTAAAGTCGTCAAAAAGGTGTGATTTCGTTGAATATGTCCAAAATACCGTATTTATTTGATCCTTATTTCATTGAATAGTTCTTTTTTAACACGATGTATTGTTCGAACCACTTTGTTCGTTTTCTTCTCTTTCGGTGAAGTTCTCCATAATCTTCTATATATCCACATCTCAAAGGCATTAATTCTGTTTACGAATTGTTTGTTTATTGTCCATGTTTATGTGCCTTACATTAATATAGTCTACAGATGTATCATTTTGTAATTCTCATTTTAGCTTGTTTGTAATTTGTTTAGATGTTCATTTTATTATCATGTCATCGAAAGTAATTTTACACATTCCTATTCTCCTTCTAGCTTCTGTTTCACATCTACCGTCATGTGTGACTATGTGTCCAGGATATTGGTAATGTCCTTCTTGTTATAGTATCTATCCACGTATTTTTATGTTTAGCACCTGCCCTTCTACGATTTTATTTTGATGATTGTCATGGTGTTATTTTTTTTTTAAATGTTCATATCTAGTCCATATTATTTACTAGATTTATTTACTTTATCTTTTAGTCTTTGTAGTTCATGTTCACTTTCTGCTAAACTGGCAGTGCCATCTGCATATTGCAGGCTGTTTATTTTTTGTCCACTGATCTTGAGTTATAGCATTCCTTCAATATATTTAAAAGTATTCTGTGTGTAGATAATAAATTTGCTGGATGATAAAATACATCCTTGTCTTACCCTTCTTCTTATTTATATGTATGATAAGTAGCTGTTTTCACACCTTATTGATGCAGTGTGTTCCCATATATTTCTAATCAGTCTGATGTCTTTCCCATCTATGCCTATTTCTTGAAGACATTGAATGAATTGTTCATGTTATGCTTACTGTAGCTTATAAGTCAAATATAAGGTACTTTTTTTGGACTTCTTTATATTTGTTTATCAGTATTTTGATACTATGTATAGCGTCTCTGAGTCCTTTGTTTTACCTAAAACCAAATTGGTCTTCACAGACTTCAATGTCTATCTTGTTTTAATTCTTTTATGTATTATCTTGAGTAGTATTTTTGTTATGTGGCTCACCAAACGTATTGTATATGTATTCTGTACAATCCACAGCCCTGGTCTTCTTAGGTAGTGGTATGAATACAAATGATATTTAGGTATATAGCCTGTTTTATATATGTCATTGTAAAGTTCTGTGATAGATTCCACATTCATCTCGTTTTTATTATGTCTGCAGCCATTCTAGATGTTATTGTTTTTATTGCTTTTTCCGCTGCTGGTCCATCATTGTTTTTTATTGTAGGTTTTTTTTTGTTACGATAGTCATCAAACAAGTCTGTCACATAGTCTGCCCATCTTGTTGATATTCCTTTCTATCAAATATATATTTTGTTCACTCTCATCTTTAATGCAGCCATCCCTATTTATAAAATTTCTTTTATTTGTGACCTTATATTGATTGTCTTATTTGAAGAAGCTCTTGTCTATGCTTTAGTATTCTTTATAGTATTTTGATATCTGTTGTTGGTTAAATAAATGGTAAATTTCATGTTCAAAGAATATATTCCATATGGCCATGTTTCCTCCTCAAAGAAGTGTAGAAGTCTTTCTCCTATGTTATTTCTTTTTCCTAGTCCAAATTGTCCTACCATGTTCTTGTGTCTTCATTTCCCTATTTTTTGCATGTCTCAATGACATTTAGAATTTCTGTTGATCTTACTGGCTTGGGGAGCTATTGTAGGTCTTCGTTGTAGCTTTCGATTTCTTCTTCAGTGCGGTTTGTAGTTGGTGCATATGTTTCTATAATGGACATATCAAATATTTTGCTTTGAACTTTAGCGTCAACATTATATCGTTGTATCTCTTGTACCAGATGATTCATTTTTCTAATTCTTTCTTGATAATTATTCCTATCCTTGTTAATGGTAATATCTTACTCAAAGCATCAAGCTAGATTTTAGCTTATCATGTGTAACCAGTATTTTCCATCTCGTGTCTTTTATTCGTAGAAAATCTACCTTTAAAGCTTCTGTCTCTAATATTGAGTTCTCTAGTTCCCTGCCTGCTGTGTTTTTCTAACATTCCATGTTCTTTTTTTAATCTGTTTCTTTATACTCTTCAGGTGTTGTCTGACCGCAGCTTCGCTTTTAGATGTGAGTGGTAAGGCCCTATCAGTACCAGGGTGGCCAGCCAACATTCATTTATATGATCTGAATGTGCCTCATGTGCACCATACACTGTGTTAGGGCCGTTTGAGCCGTCGATCCATTTGCGCTTCGTGCATCATCGCATACTGTTTGTATCGGTATATACATTCTCTACTGTTGACTTTGGTTGTCTGTGATGACATACTATGCTGACCAATTAGCCGTTATCTTGAGTAGTCGAGACGTCATTTTTTTTGCATCAATAATAGGTAGTTCGTAAGTAGGAATAAACTGGAATATTTACGTACCTCATATGAACAAATTTGTTCTTTTAAATTTGTCGATCCTACAGGATGAAAGTAAATATGGCATCGTACATTTTCCAGTATTTAGCTCATTACATCATCGACAACAGGAGATTACGGCATCGAATGGTTACCGCAGAATATTTAACGCAGCATGGGCACAACAAAGAACACCTAAAGATTGGCAACAAGCAATAATCATACCGCTGTGGAAAAATAAAGGTAGTAAAAGAGAATGTACACAATATCGGGGCATCGCACTACTAAGCCATGTACGCCAAAATTATAGAATCTAGGCTAAGACCTATTATAGAACCACAGCTATCCGACGAACAGATGGAATTTATAAAAAACAGAAGCTGCACAGATGCAATTTTTTTTCTCTGGCATATGGTGAAGAAAAAACATAGAATACAATAAGAACTGTTTTGTATCATTTGTAGACCAGGAGAAAGCCTTCGATAGAGTAGATAGAAGCGTTCTATGGCACACACTGGCTAACTATAGAGTCAACAACCACCTTATTAAAGTATGTCAAAGCTTATATGTGAACTGTGAGAGTGTAATTCGAACGAATAAAGGAACATCAAAACCATTGAAATTACATAGGGAGTTACACAAGGATGCGTTTTATCACCACTCCTGGGGTGCAAAGGGAACGCATTGCTCTAGGCGGACCCAGGGTTAGCAGATAACCAAGATCCCAAATGTACCTCCACGCGGTGCACCCTGGAAACAGAAATACAGCAGCTCGTGCTGATTCTGGCCAAATCATTTGGGGATCATGTCCGAGAATGTGGAGGTAGCAGATGGAAAGAGATTTGACTGCACAGGAGACAGACAATATCTCCGACACCACCAGCAGCACCACATATAGAGACACTGTCGACATACAGTGAAGCTAGTCAGTCCAGTCCGAACATTGGAGGGGCGGCCAATGTAAAATGCACGTAAAGGTAGATGCATGGCGAGAGACAAATAGATTTCATACCGAGTACAATGAAACAATGAAAGGGCAGAACTGCGCTAGAGGGCAGCGCGAACTGCAAATAGAAAATGAAAAGTTCCTAGGAAAGGGGAACTACAAGCTCCGTCAGCTCGAGACGAGCTTCTAGTTACCTGTGTTCCTTACAGGCAGAGACCCAGACCCATTCATTGGCGTTTGGTAAAGCAAGAAGACCTAATCCAACTCTAATGTCGAACCTTCCTAAATCGGAAATATGGCTCGCGAAGAGAAAGGGTTCCGTATTCGATGCGCTCAGGCACAAAAGGGACAACGATTTAGCCCTGGCCCAACTCTACTGTCAACGTTTCCTATAACGGATGTACACTTGCAGAGAGAAAGGGTTCCGTACCCGATGGGCTCAGGCACAAAAGGGACAACGATTTAGCCCTGGCCCAACTCTACTGTCAGGTTTTCCTACACCGGAAATACACTTGAAGAGAGAAAGGGTTCAGTACCTGATGGGCTCAGGCGCTATTGGGACAAGGACGCTCAGCTCGAGAACGCCGTGCTCTCAAACGCGTGGTGTGAGACTCGAACTTGGACAAGGGGTACACAATTTCAGTGAATGACACCTCGGCTAAGAGGGCGAAAGAGCCAGGGTCCAACTCCTCTGTTGAGTTCTTCCCCTTAAGGAACCAGGCTCACTGATGAGAAACGGTTCAGTACCCAATGGGCACAGGCACAGCACGTCCAATTACACGAGGCAGGTTCATAGACAGTGGAACACCTCGTGCGAGTCAGACGAGAGCAAAAATCGTCTGGGCGAAGAGTCACCACTACGTGTGCCTGGAGACAGATATAGAGGCTGTCACAGGCTAAGGGTAGCCCACCCGAATTGTCAAGGCATGCCGAAATCGGATGTGCTAGGCCTACAAGGCGCATAACGGTGGCACAACGTAATCACGCTCCCGGCGGAAATCGCACGGATATCCGTGATGGTTACAATGGAGCGAACGAAAAACAAACAAACAAACATCACCACTCCTGTTCATCACATATATCGATAGCATTACGCAAAAAGCCAAGATGCAAAATGAAAATACTATAATAATGTATTATTATTAATGTATAGAAAATGGCTATAATAGCAAATGAAGAAGCTGAACTTCAACGTCATCTAACATCCACGGACATCGAGTGCAAGAACAACAACGTCATCTAACATCCACGGACATCGAGTGCAAGAACTACAAAATGAAGATAAGCAAAGATAAAACAGAAACCATGGCAATAGGAAAGGGTACACACACTATAAATATATCAGTGCAAAATCATGTCATTAAACAAACCAACACCTTGAAATACTTAGGCGTAACATTCTCTTCAGATAGAAAGATGGGCACATAAATAGACATTCGTTGTAGCAAAGCGAATCAAATACTGGGTCAATTATCCCCTTTATTTCAACACAAAATGCTACCAATGTCAACAAAAAAACATTTATCCAACGTATCTTAACTCCAACCCTATGCTACCAATGTCAAACATGGTCCTTAACAACAAAACATAAGAGACAATTGGTTACAACAGAGATGAGATGTCTGAGAAAAGCTACATGAGTGACCAGAAGACACAGAATTAGAAACTATGTCAAAAGAGAAATAGTGGGTGTCATGTCAATTCTACAATACATACAAAACCAACAGATACAATGGTTTAGTCATCTGGAAAGAATGCCGTGTGATTCATTAGTTTATAAATCATATATAAAGAGAGGAGAAGCAGAAAGAAGAGCCAAGGGTAGACCTAGAGTACGCTGGATTGACAACATCAAAGAGACATTACACGAACACCAAATAACTTCTGAAACTGCCAGAAAAGGGAGAACAAGAATATTGTATCTCCCTCGACACCCGTAAAGGGTAAAAGAGAAAGGAAAGAAGAAGAAGAACATTATCGACACGTCGTAATCCAGAATACACAACTGTAAACATAGAAACACCTTGATAGATATTGGAATGATAGTGATTAAATATTTGAGTGTTTCAGCAATTCTCCTTGTCTTAGCAAAACTTGAAACAGGGTAATACAGTTTTGCTAATAACTGGTAACACGACAACACATAATTAAAATTTTCCATCAAAAGGCCTTTATCAAACAAGATAACGCACAAGCAGTAAGAAACGACAGTCCCCACGTTCACATAATAATGGCCAGGAGAGATAAATCCAGAAGTCCAGATGGGCATAAATGATGAAAAAACGAGAAGAAATGAGATGACACCAAACCAAACAGAAAATTGGAACAATATCACAAGATATCAACAAAACGAAAAGAAAAGTAACAGAACATAATCAGATATCTATTGCACATATGAATGGGGGATGTTAATCCTCAATGGCTGCAAACTGCCAAATTGGAAGATATATTGGCTCTCAAACAAATATCAAGTCCAGTCATCATACCAACACGACTTATTGGATGTACCATGGACATCACGGGCGCCCCGATGGCCTGCTCCATAACCTCAGGGATATCTTGGTTGACATCTGTCTCAGAAAGAATGTCTTGAATCATTTTAGCATCGTCAGTTCTATACGTAGAAGGTGCAGTACATGTGCCTGTGTGGTAATCCAGTCCTGTTGTCATGTGACGTATTCCTTCCAGAACGTTGTCTTCCTAATGAACTCTCTGAACCCTTCTCTGTCTTAGGCGATGCGACATTCATTTTCCAACGATGTATTCATGTTATCATTAATGTCATCAGTCCATCGTCTTCTTCGTCTGCCCTTTCTCCTCCTCATGTACTCTGTCCTCCATTATTTGTATTACTGAACAGTTGTATCTTGTTATATGACCAAACAGGTGTAGTTTTATTTTTGTTATTGTGTTTAGTAACCAACACTCTGTAATCTTCAGTGTGTTTATAATATCTGAGTTTCTCTTTTTTCCTTCCATGATATTCTAAGTATCTTTCTGTAACATTTAATCTCAAAGGCATTGATCTTCTTCGCGGCTATTTTACTTAGGGACCATGTTTCACAGCCGTATGTTGCAACCGAAAAAATAAATGTTTGTAACAGCAATTTCGTTTCTATTTCGTTGTTTTTCCATGTTTTTCAACCGTGTTATTTTACAATATGTCAGTGTCAATCTCTTCCTTATTTCTGTCATGCAAGTTTCTGCACAGTTTATGTTTGGTCCTAAGTATTGAAATTTATCCACACATTCTATCTCGGTATCGTCTATTCTGATTTTTGGTTGTTGTGTTGTTATATCTGTTGACATGATATTTGGTTGTTGTGTTGTTATATCTGTTGACATGATTATTGTTTTTTACTTGTTTAAATCAAGTTTTTTGATTCGCTAAATTTTTGTGCTCTTGATTAGTTTTCCCATTCCAATTATATCAAGTGAAAGAATCACTGTGTCGTCTGCGTAGCGTAGTTCAGGGATTTCGAATCCACCGATGTGTAAAGCGTGACAGTCAGCCTTGTGTATGTCTTCTCTCCAATTCGTCATTATACTTTCTGCGTAGATGTTGAACAGGTATGGGGAGAGTGTGCATCCCTGCCTTACTCCACTCTGTACCTCAAACCACTCTGAAAGATCGCCCATTAACTTCACTGCAGCCTTTTGATCTTGGTAAAGTGCTTCTATTAGATGAATCAGATGTCTTGGGAAACCCATGCTGTTCATAATCTCCCACAGTTTCTGGTGTTGGAACGCAGTCGAACGCTATTGAGTAATCTATGAAGCACATGAGCAGGTCAGTTGAGAATTCCCTACATCAGTTCTGTTACATTACCTAAATAGCCGCACCTATTTGTAGATGGTTTTAAATTTGTGTCTCGTAACGTCATTGGCGCATTAATTTGCAAATGTTTCACAATGACGTATATATATAGACAAGGGTGGCTCATTCGATCCAACTTCTTCTTGTTCTTACGCTACTAGTGTATCCATTCACATGTTACATGCTCTTGTCAATAAATATTAAAGTTGATTCTCGTTGAATGACCGAACTATTTTAGTCCTTGTTGGTAAAAATACATTTCTTTCATAAAATGTTCAGCTACAATTATTTTTAGAATATTTCCGTTTCAGGTGTGATGTCTTCTTTTGTTTGCTTATTATTATTATATCTTACACATTTCCTTTGACACCTAGTTATCTTCTCTATTGCGTTTTTAAGACATTTCATACCGGGTCTCAACCAAGTCACTGTACATTGTTGATAAGACTATTATATCATATGCATTGTGTGTATTTAGCGTTAAGCTGCGAAACGTTAGTACAAAACGACTTTATAGACACCCTATATTTAAACGTATATTCATTTACCACATGGTGCACAGTTTTAGTCTTTAATTTAATAATTTTAGGTATATTTTTATGTAAAAATGAAATAAAATATTTAATCGAAAGATGCATTTCGGTGAAGTACATAATGATCAATTGAACATAAAATTGGAGGATAAACCGGTTTTACGTGTATTTGTAAATGTATCTGTGACGGTATGTACCTAACACTGAATATAAACACTCAACTATCCCTTCATCTAATTCAGCAGACATGCATAACAAATAATAGCATAATCAATGTTACAGAAAGAAAAATAATTATATTTGAAACTCAGCGCTGGACAAATTAACGGAACAATTAAAATACACATAAAACAGACGATTCTATTTATTAAAATCCTTGTCACGGTCGTATGTGGTTTGTATAATTCTTCGTAAATTGCCGCGTGGTTATTTATACAAATAATTTATGTTTAGGCCCTACTTATTATCTCGCCTGTGTGGTAACCGGGACCGGATTTCTAGTTCAGGGTACAAAGAATAGGACCACTGTCTGATTTCCAGGCATGCCGTACTAGGCGACTAAGGAAAGTTGATGATAGGTTGATAACCTGTCACCTGTTAAGGAATCATTATCACTTCTTGTCTCCATTTATTACTTTTGTCTTGTAACAAATAATCCCTTTGGATGACAAAGAGGTGCAGGAAAGTGGATGATGCACCTGTGTCCTTTTGTGGCAGACTTCTGGTTAATGGGGAATGCTAAGTGTGCCATCACCTCGATGTGTGAACAAATCTGATATAATAACGATGAGATAGTTGACTCTGATGTGTTTCTGGCAGTACTTAGTAATCCTGATACACTGACGCACTGGAATTCCTCGCTTCTGCGACAAAACAATTATATTATCCACACACACCTATTTACGCATCCACATATTTGAGTCCTAATATGAACCTGGGTGCCGCCCCTTCTATACAACAGGTAAGAACCTGCATGTTTGTCAGAAAGGTTATGGGCTGTCATAAGTCTACCCTGCTCACAGTTAAAGGGATTATTTCATCATCACTGATTGATTTTTCTCTACAATTTTATTAGCAATAAGTGAATCGATTCCAGTATCCTTCGTATCACTTATAAATGCTTGATTGCTCCAAATATATTTTATACAAACGTTTGACTAGGTTATCTTTATGATGTGTGTTGACACGACTATACAGTTATTTTTTTTTTCATATTGTGAATAGCAACATGAACAGGGCCGGATTAAGACTTGATAGGGCCCTAGGCTATTTGAGATATGGGGCTCTAAGCTATTTGATATATGGGGCCCTTTAACGATTAAGAATATATAGATAGTGTAATAAAAAATGTTTGGGGCCCGGGCCCTAAGCTATAGCTTGTTTAGCTTATAGGTAAATCTGGCACTGAATATGAAATCCAGCACAACTAACAGCTTTTTAAATTGTATTATTTACTCATTTTCTTCATCGTAATATAAATCCATAAAAACTAATAAAATTTTAACGGCGTAAGGATACTGCTTTAGATGCATCAACACACTCATATAACGATTTATATCGTTAGTTGATTATTTTGTCTATGCAATCAATTAATATGCATCGAGTGCGAAATTGATCAGGTATAGAACTATTTTCGTTAGGTAGTTTTGTAGGTTCCCTAGAATATTGTTTTGCTGAAGTAAGCACGTGGGCCGACTTGACGTTATGTGAATCTTGGGACAGTTCTGTAGTATGCACTCTGGTGTCTTATAGGTTACTCTGCAGACGCAGACCGTAGAGTTGCTTACATCGTTTTAGTATAAGTGTGCCTTTCGAAAGCACTATAATGTTTTCAGTGAAAATATTTTAATTTCTTCGTTATGTTCTTCTTCATCGCTTATTCTCAGACTCCCGCTGGATCTCTCTTGTAGCAAGACAATGGTACTGATTTCCAATGGTAAGATTTCCAGCAGGTTGTAGTCCAGAGAATATAATTGCACCTTTGGCCTGACACATCCGTCTTCTGTGGAGTTTATGTTCAATTTATTGATATTGTCTTTATCTGGTTTACATTTCCGCTTAGTTGTTTTTTTTTTACTGAAGGCGCATAGTTTGTTTTAATAGAGCAACTACTATTATCAACATTTGAGTAGCGTGTGACTCAAGCATGTGACCTCCCACTTTAGCAAATTTGTCT
>CM067299.1:89923573-90044713 GCA_034231615.1 Meghimatium bilineatum
TTTTAAATATTTATATAAAATAATATTTCTGAAGTACATCCCCCCCAACCCCCCCCCCCCATCTTAATTGTTGTTGTAATATTTGTAATTTCTTGATAGCTCCTTTGTGGATTATGTATTGCTTCCTTTCGCCTTTACGAGGTAACCCACAAATTCTTTTATTTTTGTCTAAACATTTTCATTCTGAATAGTTTTAACGTTTCGACTTTTTCTCCAACTACCAGACGTAATTCATTTTAATATATTCCTGGGGGATACACCTCCGCTTGGTGATATCGGGAAATTGTGTTCTTTGGAGTCTGCAAGAGGAAAATGACATCTTTGTGTTATTTTCTGCGTAAGTTCTCAAACTCAATTTGTCAATTTGGAGAATTTAAGTCCATAGAACACAATGTTTCACGTTGTGCCTTACGGTCAGGTACTGTGGACGATAGGAATAGAACGTGTTTTGGATGGCCAAAGTACCAGGTTAAATTTACCCCCTAGGCAATTGTGTAATAGAATCTTTCATACAGCAATGATTCATACTACTGTGTCGTAAACATTGCCTAGAAAGTTACTACATCAAAAAATACGCTAGATAGAACGCTACATTATGAAAAGGATATGCTACCGTTTTTGTGTCCTAATACTTTGCAGCCATATATACATCTTTAGGTCTGAGGATTTATTTCAGCGTGTGATTTTTGTGAACATTTTTATCTCAATTTCATTTATGACATGAGTGCGACAATCTCACACCAAGTTCTCCGTAGTCATTTCCTACGGTGTATTGTGCTGGTAATCCATCACATGATGATGATGACCATTTGTTACATCCGCTTTTGAAATTCAGTTAAAGTTATGTCCTTGACTCTGATTTCGTAGATGTCTAATAATAAGCACTATTCTGGCCGAACATATTTTTGGACAGTTCGGGCATGTGATGACCACTACAGATAGCTTTGATCTACCCGTGATTATCTAGCCACTCGCCGCTGGGGCTACGGTATGCACACACGTTTTCTTCCGACATCACACGGGCGAGTGTATATTCAGTACTTAATAATGTTTATACATCCCTCGCTTACCCATTGCTAGCCATCGTTTGAAGAATATTACAAAGTATGTGTCTTGTCTTCCACGTGACATTAGTGACACGGATGTCGCAGTCTGCGCTGTCTGAGCATAGTCTGCATGCAAGATGTCAATAGCAGATCGTGAAAACTCTAGGGCTTTTGACAACGCATCATTTCAAGAATTGTATTATATGTAGTTGAAAGCTAAAGGAAAACAGCAATTATTATTTTGCTGAACTATGATGCAAAGAAATTGATTTCATGACGTTGTGGGAAGAGGAATAATTGATCGGAGAATGAATAAAAGACGACATAGAGAGATCGAGAAGGCTACGAACACATTTACATTGAATATAACCTTTATTTAACTTGTATCCAGTATTTATTGAGAGGGGGGGGAAGGGGTGGAGGGAGGGGCTTAAAAGCATCGCATCTTGATAATTGGCCCACGAATATGACATATTGGGTTGTCTGATGTTGCGTAAGGTTCGAGGGGAGTTAAAGCCACACTGTGTACTCTACTTTCAACCCTGAACGAGCGAGCTTAATTTAGTTTATGAGGACGTATGCTATTTAAACTAGTGGGATATCGAAGTTCAGTTAATGCTGTCACCACCAATATTAGGTACATGCATTTCTTTTTAGATTTAAGTGTAGCTATTGTGATTTTCATCTCAGTACAGCTGCCATAGATGTTCATATTGTCATCTACACACATCTATCCATAGATGTTCTTCTTCTTCTTCAGCGTTCATTCTCAAACTCCTGTTGGATATCTCTTGTAGCAGATCCATGGTCCTATTAGATTTCCAGGAGGATGTAGTCCAGAGAATGGAAATGCGTTGTGTAGCCGTTTTATTTGCGCCAATGGCCCGACACATCCGTCTTCGGCGGTCCATAGATGTTCAGATTGTCATCTACACACAGCTATCCATAGATGCTGAGATAACCGCTTCAGTCTCTCAGTATATCAGTGGCGTACCGTGAACTTTTAGAGTGGAAACGCCCAGTTACCTTTTCGTAGAAGGTAGGTAACCGTCTCCCCTGTCCCATTTGTCACACAAGAAACGCTTATTCACGGCCATATATTAACTAGTTTAAAAAAAACATAAATTATATAATCTTGTAAAGCAACTCCATGTATCTGATCTTCTTTTCTGTGAAAGTGTTCAGTGGCTTCTCAATAAATATTGATTCTAATGAAAGGGCACGTAATAGTTTCGTCGCAATCGCCAAGAAATTCAAACATGACAGACGATTCTTGTTATGGAACTTTTGAGATATGTTTTGATTATCTTCAGAGTGATCATACTTCTTTCATTGCAGTCTGTAGTGGTATAGTCAACGCTAAGCGGAGTATTGTTGTTACTTCCTGATAGATTGAGTCTAGGCTATTTACAACAAAATATGCCAGGAGTTCTTAAGAAGGTAAATGCTTTTTCTCATCTGCATATACTTTATGAAGTTCATTTTCTAGTAGACTGATATCAAAGAATGTGTACGCTGGTTGAATTCTTTACTGCAATCTTTAAATTTACTCTCATATACTAATTCAAGAAACTTCAGACCCTTTGAACATCAAGACCCTGGAAGATCTAACCTTCACAGAGGATATTGCTCTCCTGAGTTTAATCAAGAGTAGGAGGGTTAAAAGACATGAATCGTTAGTTTTTCACTAATGTGCCAGAATGATCAAACCTCAGCACATTCGGATGCATCACAATGTTAAAAATCGCATACATGCTATTAATTAAATAACAAACGAAAATAAAGAGTGAACTAGTTTCAGTATGAGCAACCGTCAGAAAGCTTACATAATATTCGTTAATAATGCATTAATAACTTCCAACATAGCCCACCAGCCATCTCTATTACCCTTATATATCTGAACCATATTAACACATGAGAAAGTTAAATAAGCAGCCTTATACTCATACAGACCCCCACACCCCATAAAGACAACCATGTGCTACGCCAGAGTTTCAACCCAATAAAACAATAATATCACACTCGCACAGAACCCCACATCACATAAAGACAACCGAGTGCTACGCCAGAGTTTCAACCCAATAAAACAATAATATCACACTCAAACATGCCCCACACCCCATATAGACAACCATGTGCTATACCAGAGTTTCAACCTAGTAAAACAGGTAACACACAAACAAGATATATCACATGAAGACACCCTGGTGCTAGTCCAAAGATTAATCAACCCACTAAAACACACACAGACAAGCTTCACCACATTATCATAAATTAGCACACACAACAAACTACATCCCCCATTAAGACAACCTTGTGCTGATCCAGAGTTTCAACCTCTAAAAACATCACACACAAACACACTCTATACCCCCAGGAAGACATCCTTGTGCTTGACCAGAGTTTCACACCAACTAAAGCAAAATAGCACATACGCAACCCAATAGAACAACAACGCACAAAACAAAATAAGCACATACATCCACACTAGACCACAATCATATAAGAATTGCATGAGAAAGACTATTAACAAGTGAAAAAGTGAAGATAGAATACCTTATGAAAGAAAGAACAATTAGGTGAACCATTGGGTATACTATAACCAGTAATGCATATTAAATGAAACTTGGAAATATATTAGCAAATGATATATAACAATGTATAAATATATGACTATTAGTGATATTTTAAGGAGTTAGAAATCTGAGGTGAATTTTGGCAATGACTGACTAAGCAATATATAATTATTTAAGTATGTGATATATTGAATGACATGTATAGAATGAGTGAAAACCACAAAGTATAAGAAAAAAATAGAACCATTGAGACATCCATATAAAAGATTTGAATATGGCAAAGAACAAAAGAGAAATTCATGAGAGAGTATGTAAGTATAAATGAAAAGTTGAAAAGGAACACATAAAAAAGTACAAGGTCGAGATTGAATGATGCAACGATAGGGACTGAAAATGTAATAGAACAGACAAGAATTATAAGAATGGGTGAGTGAGTACGGTATGTAAGAAGGGGAGAATGCAGGGGAAAGACGGAATAATAGGAATCTAAACACAAGTGACAGAAGCTTGTACTCTATGTAACAGGAAGACTGTAAAGGATTATAACATATACCATATAATGTCATGTCTAGACTAGTATAATCACAACATGTATCGAATGAAGAATAGAGATGTATACCATTGTATGTATATAATTTGTCTTGTAATTTTAATTAAGTATATTATGTTCTTAGATATATATATGGGTGTGTGTAGGTATATGTGTATATATATGTGTATGTATGTGTATATACTGTATGATATTATTGTATATATATATATGTGTATATATATATATATGTATATATATATATAGGTGTGAGTGGATGTGTATAAGGGAGGTATGTGCGTATATATGACTATGGAGACCCAATGGTGGGTGTATATGGTATGCATATAGTAAAATTCAAAACCTTATATATGTATGAATATATATGCCTTTTTTAAATCTAAATTTAAAAAAAAAAAATAATAAAATAAAATAAAAAAAATAAAAAAAAAATAAAAAAAAATTAAAAAAAAATATCCACAGGTAACACCAACAGACAAGCAACTTAACATATAATAAACAGCCAACCCAGACAGGAACAACACAGAGATGACACAACAAAAAAGCACCAACCAGACAGAATAAAGTCCTTATAAGGGCTATAAACTTTTTTCATAATTAAAAAAAAAAAAAAAAAAAAAAAAAATCTTTCTCCACAGGTACAATCAGCAGCCGATACTGCACAAACAATGTCAGCCTAGACAACAAAAGACAACATGTGGTCCAGACCCACAAAGCGAATGAACAGCACTGGAAAGAAGAAGAAGAAAGCGCTCCAACCAATCCTGCACACAGTCCTTTTAAGGACTACCACCTTATCCAGATCGACACAGCGAAGGAACAACACAGCAAATAGCTCCGAATAGAAGAACGAGCTCCAACCAATAACTACAAAGTCCTTCTTAGGACTATCACCTTATAATCTCAACATACCAGAGACAGGCAGAGCCACAACATAGTCCATACAAGGACTGAAGCTAGGAGGCCCTACAGCGAACCCGGCTAACAGAGCCACATCCTAGCAACAACCAGGCAAACAAGCCACAAAAACCACAGGTCCCCAACCGCCTCGATATAACCACTATGGACACCAGTCCTAGGTTGAAAGAGGCGGGCCTCGACCATATGAGGCATAAACCCCTACTAAACAAATAAACAAAAATAAGCAGCCGCGATGGTTCATGGTGAGACATTCATTCTTTGATGTACTATCGTGATTATAGAAGTGTTTAAAGCTTTGAGGAAGTGAGTTATAAACTACATACTCATTGTATAATATAAAAAATATATTCCCGAAGCCATCCATACCAATCTGATACAACGTGCCTGATATCGATCTGCTCAGTCGCTCCACAAACATTCCACATTCTTCTTGGCTATGATCTTCATCTCGTTTAGTCCTTGTCATATTCTTTTTCATCTTTGCTAATTATATCAATTTATTCTTCAGTATTTGGTGGTTAGTGGGATGACTTTTCAGCACAATGTTGATCTTATAAATCATTATCAATCGATCAATGAAGTGCCATGACTAATGGCGTTGGTGATCATGTTTCTCCACGACTCTATGTCTCTTGTGGTGTCAATATCTCGATTGGTGAACTTCTACCGTGCCACAATACTAGTCCATGTAGCAACTTTTCTCTTTGTCGTCCCCTATCTCTTCTCTCCTTGATCTTTCCAGTGGTTATTAAGTGTTCAAGCTGCGTTCTTTTCAGCACATGCCCTAGAAACCTTGACTGTCTGCCCCTAATGTTTCAATATTTCCATCATCGTCTTGGGAACCCTCTTTCCCTGTTACTTTTTTCTCTACTTTCAGCTATTAATCTGTCCATGCTCTTATGTCTCTTTAAATTTCAAAAACCTAAATTCTTGTTAATAATCTACAAATCATTATATAATAAATATATGTGACTGATATGTCATCAATGAGTAAATTTATATATACAGGGCATTTTGTATTGGGGGGGGGGGGTGGGGTACACCGTATCACCACTTTCGTTTCTGTGATTATTTTGGTTCTGAGTATCAGTCCAATGAAAATTTCCAGTCTATGAAAATAAAAATTCTACCGTGAATAACACTGAAAGTTTTATCTCATCTATTTTTTTGCTAGTTTTTGCTAAACGATCATGGACACTGGCTCACGTTATAGGCCTACCCTGTTCAAATACCAGACACCCACTTTTTCATTACAATCGTGTGACACTATTAATATATCTTCTTTCTTTCTAGATATCATTTATTGTGACCTTAATGTTACATAAAATACTTTTCATAAAATGTATTTCCTGTTCATAGTCAACAATTGAGACATAAACTTGAATGATTATGATGATTTTGGTCTAGCTACTACTCGTATTGTAACAAATGTGATGTTTATATGGACGCAGCTAATGGGATAGTTAACATTTTCTTTGTTTATAATGTATCCTATTCCGTGTTGGTGTTTTAATTCATCTCCATAATACCACACTGTATTGTGTTGTCGAGATCTTCTTCTTTCGTTCTCCTAGAACCTGTTTATATCTGACGTTTTGCTTCTTTTATAAACTTGACTGTATTTTGTAACCATAAAGTTTTTCGTCCACCGTTGTTTCACTGGACCAGTGTATTTGCCTTAGCATTTCATATTCCAGGTATTCCTGAAGAATATGCCCTACTATCTGTTGCCTGCCGACGTGTACACAAAGCGGTGTTACCAATCTTGAACTATTTATACATATGGCTACGGAGTATGTTGAGTCCTGTTCTGAAGCGTAGAATGACAACTTGTTGTGATCAGTTCATAATTTGTTAGTCATCTTGTGTTGGTTGCAGTTGGTTTTCTAATTGTTTTAACCATCTGTATATTTTGAGGCTACGTTATTGGAACATCTGGTTGAACATTAGCAGCTAGCAGCTTTCTCCTAAGCCAGATAATATGCATTCTCATCTCAAGGTATTCCACTATGTGATGGGTATCTACTGCAGTCCCTGTATCAGTTACAGCGATCGGTCATGAAAAGCGCTCGGCCGTGCCAACTCTGTCTCCTTGGCGACTGTAAACCCGAAAAGGGCTCACATGCAGTATCCCCAGACTCCTCGGGGCAGTCAGCCCTAAGAATGGTTCTTCGGCAGCAGCTCCCAACTCCGGCCGGGGGCGTCCAGCAAGGAGAAGGGCTGATGAGCAGCGAACCCTGTCCCCAACTGGCAGCTAGCACTGAATAGGACTCAAACGCGCATTAGTCTTTCACTTAGTACATCCTTTACTGCGGTAGTGGGAGATAACTCC
This sequence comes from Meghimatium bilineatum, assembly GCA_034231615.1. Taxonomy (NCBI): domain Eukaryota; kingdom Metazoa; phylum Mollusca; class Gastropoda; order Stylommatophora; family Philomycidae; genus Meghimatium; species Meghimatium bilineatum. The sequence goes on from CM067299.1 coordinate 89,930,999, forward strand.
TAGAATTTGCGAGCTGGTGCATAAGTTATGGAAGTTGTTCTTTGTGTCTATTGTCTATCCCCAGGTTAATGATGGTTGACCTCCACACTTGCTGTTAAACGTAGGTGTGGGAGCTTAAGTTGCCGTCTCAAGCTAGATGTGTCGCTGTGGTTACATTAAATTAATGTTTTTTCAAGGTAATCTTGATGTTTTCTATCCACCTTTTTCTTTGACCACCGTTGACTTCATGCCCTCATATTATTTTTTTATATGCTGTTATTGATATTTAGTTAGGGTTCATTCTCATAAAGTGACCAAACCATATTACTTGTTGTCTTTCTATACACGATATTATACCATCACTTTTTCCTAATTTCTTAATCTCTTACTTATCTATTTGAGTAACCATTGTAGCTTTACTCAAACACTTCATTTCTCTTGTAACGATTTTTCTCTGTTCCAAGACTGTTAAAAACTATGTTTGACATTGGTAGCAGAGTGTATTGAAGATAGTATCTGTCTTTTGATTTCCATCTTGATCTTTGGGTGGAGAAGTAACAGTGAAAGTTGTAAAGTCACTGTGTTTGCCTTCTGAAACCTTTTCTCTATTTCTTTGTCTAGTCTTCCATTTTCGGAAATAAAATTGATGCGTAGATATTCTTTGGCTCGCTAATCTTTGGTGTTAGTTAATGTTATATCCATTGGCGTTGCAGACTTACTAGTTTTAAATATTTTTACCATACCACATGATGACAATCCGCTCAAAAATACTTTCTTTGATGTTTTATCATATTTCATGCAAGCGTCCTACTACTGTCCGGCTTTGGATGGAGTGGTGAAGCGCTCGTCTTGGGTTTCCAAGGGGCCAGGTTTACACCCAGTCGCAGGCAACCGTGCTTTCAGATCGTTTAGAAAGCAATGGAAACATGCAGAGCGTTTTTATATTGCCTAGAATTCACTAGTAAAAAACTACTGAGTTGATCGCTGTGATCCGAATATGATAAGCTAACATTCTTTCCCCACTGATTATTTTCTGCAGTTCGTGTAAGGAAAACGCAATAACAATAGATACATTGTTGTTGTAGATGAACACTTGCTGAAATTGAGCCAGGATTTACGCTAGACCAAGATCATACTCGCACAGTTCTGTAGAGGAAAAAAATCAATATCTGGCTATTTGGGGATAATGGAATCCTTCTCTAAACACAAACCTTCAACGAAACATACCCCGTGTATACAATTCTACATTTAAAAAATGGCTACCAAAAACAATGTGTATTTTATAAGGTGTACTATTCATAACTTTTCTACTACGTATGTGTTCTCAAACTCCAGCTTGCAGATTAGCAAGATGTAATTCGGAGAAACAACGACGTTGTGTTATGGTTTGCAACTTAACTGCGATATCTGCGAATTGTGTATAAGATATCAGACATGTCTTCTGGATCACATTGATCCTTTATGGGAGGGGACAACCAACCCCCAGATCCTCCTTATCCACCTGTTACGACATACAAAGAAGGTATACCTATTGCTATTCTTTGCTTCCTTTTGAGGCTAGACAACGCACGGTTTACTCCTAATTTGAATGTTTGATGTTTACTTCGAATTATTAACAGAACATAGGACAGTGCAACTTGAAGTCACCGCTTTCGCCAAAATGGCCGACTAGAATGAATGTGTTCTCTTTACGGTGCTCGATTAATGATTGTTCTTTCCCGAACGTAATGACAATTGTACTAACGTTAAACACAGGTTTGTATAATCGCTTCAATCAGACACGACAGACTATAACTAAAACTAGTGGGTAATGATGTGCACACAAGAAAACATACAAATGACAATGCACAAATCATATTCAACGTCTGAAATGCTTGTTGCAATGTGAACAGGAATGCAATCTGGGCTCTGACAGACCTGTTTCACTGTGAACAGGGGGGTGCAAAGGGAACGCATTGCTCTAGGCGGACCCAGGGTTAGCAGATAACCAAGATCCCAAATGTACCTCCACGCGGTGCACCCTGGAAACAGAAATACAGCAGCTCGAGCTTATTCTGGCCAAATCTTTTGGGGATCGTGTCCGAGAATGTGGAGGTAGCAGATGGAAAGAGATTTGACTGCACAAGAGACAGACAATATCTCCGACACCACCAGCATCACCACATATAGCGACACTGTCGACATACAGTGAAGCAAGTCAGTCCAGTCCGAACATTGGAGGGGCGGCCAATGTAAAATGCACGTAAAGATAGATGCATGGCGAGAGACAAATAGATTTCATACCGAGTACAATGAAACAATGAAAGGGCAGAACAGCGCTAGAGGGCAGCGCGAACTGCAAATAGAAAGTGAAAAGTCCCTAGGAAAGGGGAACTACAAGCTCCGTCAGCTCGAGTCGAGCTTCTAGTTACCTGTGTTCCTTACAGGCAGAGACCCAGACCCATCCATTGGCGTTTGGTAAAGCAAGAAGACCTAATCCAACTCTTATGTCGAGCCTTCCTAAACCGGAAATATGCTTGCGAAGAGAAAGGGTTCCGTACTAGATGCGCTCAGGCACAAAAGGGACAAAGATTTAGCCCTGGCCCAACTCTACTGTCAGGTTTTCCTACACCGGAAATACACTTGAAGAGAGAAATGGTTCAGTACCTGATGGGCTCAGGCGCTATTGGGACAAGGACGCTCAGCTCGAGAACGCCTTGCTCTCAAACGCGTGGTGTGAGACTCGAACTTGGACAAGGGGTACACGATGTCGGTGAATGACACCTCGGCTAAAAGGGCGAAAGAGCCAGGTCCAACTCCTCTGTTGAGTTCTTCCCCTTAAGGAACCAGGCTCACGGATGAGAAACGGTTCAGTACCCAATGGGCACAGGCACAGCACGTCCAATTACACGAGGCAAGTTCATAGACAGTGGAACACCTCGTTCGAGTCAGACGAGAGCAAAAAATCGTCTGGGCGAAGAGTCTCCACTACGCGTGCCTGGAGACAGAAATAGAGGCTGTCACAGGCTAAGGGTAGCCCACCCGAATTGTCAAGGCATGCCGAAATCGGATGTGCTAGGCCTACAAGGCGCATAACGGTGGCACCACGTAATCACGCTCAAGGCGGAAATCGCACGGATATCCGTGATGGTTACAATGGAGCGAACGAAAAACAAACAAACAAACTGTGAACAGGAATGCAATCTGGGCTCTGAAAGATGTGTTGCAATGTGAGCAAAAATGCTGTAGGTCTTGAGATGAGAGAAAACACCATGAGCTCTGCTTACGTTTGCTTCTCATGAATAGTTTACAATGTCTACCCTGTTGAGAACTTTTAATACCCGCTCTGGTTTAACTGTTATAGGCTTGACGGTTACGAATTGTGGCTTCCCAAGATCGTATGTCAATACTGAAGTGCTTTGGAGATGTCTTCAAGTAGTCCTTGGAGCGTTTTTTCTGGCTTCCACTTAAATGTTCACCTACATACAGTTCACGGTAGAACAGTCTCTTTTGAAGACTTTCGTACGGCATAAGAACGACGCGATCGGCCCAACGAAGTTGAGACCTGATCAAAATGGCGTAAATGCTTTCCATCTTAGTTTTTCGAAAATCTTCGTGTCAGTGGTGTGATCATGCAAAAATACACCAAAAATCGTTCTACGGTTCCGAAGTTTAAAAGACTTATGCAGCCTTACATTCCTAGCATATACAGTCTACGATTTGACTGTTTATAGGATATAAAGCAGAACGACCCCGTAGTATGTACTAAGTTTGATTTCCAAGCACAAGCCGCGCCGGATTCAGACATTCGCACGAAGACTACCAAACGATGTTCTAACATTGTAAGAAATGCGCAGGGCAACGATCTCGTCGATTGTTGTGGATTTCACAAAGTGTTGCCGAGGTACACTCACTTTATTGCTATATTTAGTTTTTGACCTTAAACTGTGGTAGAGAGTTCTTCGCATGGTTCTGCGTAGAAAACTCCTGGTGCTTGTTGGTGCATTCCAGCTGGAGAACTGTCCTGGTTTTTTTTCTGTGTAACGTTTTATCAATGACGTTTTGCCAATCATCGTTGATTCTTTGTTCTGACAACAACATATCTGGATTACGTATACACATTGATTCTTCTATCTGTTTGCACGACTTGATTACTTTTATTATTAATCCTTCCTTACCTGTTTATGAGAATGGACATTCTCTCTAAATTCGTTTTTTAAGTTTTTATTGAATAGTATTCTTATTGATCTTCAAATAATTATAATAAGATTTTCAAAGTGTGTAGATAATGGATTTCATTATTCTCGGATTTCCCACTATTTTATCCGAATTTGTCAAAATATCTTTAAACTGCCTGCCTACATTATACCTATCTCGGTATACGGTATCTCAAACGTTAATTCAGGTGGTTCTCCAGAACCTTGCATAAGACACCGATGACCGGTTCCGAAGTTGAAACTTCTCCAACTGAAGATTTATTGTTCCGTCACGAAGATCCTGACTATTCCTCACATCTTCAAAAATAATTGTAACTTACATCACAACTTTTCAACTGAACTTAAAGTGCATGTACAAGATATTATGTTAGCATCGACAAGTAGCTTTCTATGACTGAACTTCTCTTTGTATTAAGTATTATTCTGATTACATTACTGATGAGATATTTCTAGTCAAAGATGAGAATCAATACGAATGCTAGCAATGACAGATTTGTTTTGTCTTCTGTCTATACCTTGTAAATAAATATATTTGCAAATAAATGTAATATTCGCGCCTGATGGTAGACAACATCTGTTTTCAGCAATGTTTAGCTTGGATTGATTTTACTTATGGAAAATCTAATTACATGTTTAATGTTTGTTGACCAGTTTTTACACAAGGATTGACACATGACAGTGCCTCCGGCCTTGTCTCAAGGATTGGCACATGAGAGTGTTTCTATTCTTGTTTTCATTTTCGGACCCAAGTATGAAACTAATTAATAACTAAAGAAAAAAACTCACTGAAAATATTGTAAACTGGTACTCATTCTCATTTTTTATCCCCATGGTTAAAGGGTAAATATATTAACATAGATTTCAAATGTACTAGAGTATTCAGAACAATTTTGGTGAGATAAACGAGATCAGTGAGTCTGAGTCTATCCAGAAAACATGAAATAGCTTGAAGTCGAATACTTGTATTATCATATAACACGTATCGATACATGTTACTGACAGAAGTATCAAGATGTACACTGACATGTAATCAGAGTTTTGGTATGTGTATTACTATTTGCACTGACAGATGTATTGAAGGAATGGCAGATGTATTAAACTGCTAACAGGTGTGCGGAAATTCTGTCAATTGTATTAAAAAGCTGACAAGTGTATCAACCTACTGACATGTGTATCAAGAAATGTACTGACAGATGTATTAACGTTCTGACGTATCAAGAAATTAAATGACATGTGTATTAAAATGCTGACCTGTATGCATCTCTGATATTTTACGTAGACATTTGTCTCATGCTTCGATAGGAAATGCGTACAATTCGTCTATAAACGATTTGTCTAAGTCATGTATCTGTCTCTTCATACTTGGAGTCTTCTTCGCCTGCGTTCGGAATGTGTTGTGTCATGGTTTATAGAAGTTCTGCGATATCTGCGCCTTTCGACATGACACATCCGACTTCAGAATGGCTTTGTGTCACTTACCCTATATGGAATGGGACAGCCAACTCCATCCCATAACCTCCTTAGTTGCCTCTTACGACATTCATGGAAGGTAAACAGTATTGCTATTTTTTTTCGTTCCCCTCTCGGGCCCCGGCAACACACGGTCAATGTTTGGAATGAGTGTTCAGCTCTCAAAACCATTCTCCGTCATAGAAAAACATGAAATACTTATCGCCAACAGACTTAATAAACATATCACACATTACACTGCAATATTTGTAAACACATGATACGGACAGTTAGAAAACAACGCATGATACTAGCAGATAGAAAACAACACATGATACGGACAGGTAGAAACAACACATAATAAGGACAGATAAAAAATATCACATGATACGGACAGAAAGAAAGTAACACATGATACTGGCATAAATATTACATGTAACACTAAGACATCTCATTATATGTCACTGACAGAAATATCATCATATGACACTGACATAAGCAATATTATGCCACACTCTAATGTATGTATAATTATATGACACTAACATATCTTTTCATATGACAATGACAAATATATTATCATACGACACTGACAGATAGTTCAAGATAGCACTGATAGATACATCGCCACGTGTTACAAACATATGTGTAACTGTATGACCCTGATATGACTATCAACCAAGCTCCATTGACAGACTTATCAACTAAATACCACTAACAATTATATCAGCCAAATGTCAATGACATACTTCTACACTAGATGCTACATACACACACATATCAACCAAATACCACTAGCGGGTTTCTACACCAAATGCTACAGATGCACATATCAAATAAATGTTACTGACAGGCTTATTAAAACGAAATGTCACTGACAGACTTATTAGCCAAATCTTACCAACAGACTTATCAACCAAATGTTACCGACAGACTTATCAACCAAATCTTACCGACAGACTTATCAACCAAATGTTACTGACAGACTTATCAACCAAATGTTACTGACAGAATTATCAACATAATGCTAGAGGAAAAACCCATCTCGAACTGATTGATTTATCCACATTTTTTTTTTATTCCACGCCGGAGCCCCTACTCCCCAGACACAACCAGATTTATGCACCTATTTCGTCCAGACATATTTTTCATTCAGTTTATCTTGCCAAATTGTCTCACTTTTTATATTTATAAATGTTTCAGGTTTCTTCCCCTCACAGACATTGTCCAGCTTAAAGATTTGTCTTGCATTAGCTATCACTCCCGCTTTATAGGCGCCTCTTGCTTGTGATGTCACTCCGAATATGTACAGCCACGCACTAAAACACTCCTCGCATAGTTTTTTTTCTGTGTTTCTTCTTGAGCAGATTTGATGTTCACATTACCTAAACTATTCATGAAATAATAATAGCAACAAAGGAGTTTAAAAAATATGGAATCTCTTCATAAACAAGTTTTTTTTAATATTGTACAGAAACAGAAGAGTGGGGGGAATAAAAGATGGAACAGTTAGGGAAGAGTGTAGGAGCGAAAGATGGGACAGATAGAGAAGAGTGTGGGAGTAAAAGATGGAACAGAGAAAAGATTGTAGGAGTGAATGATGGAACATATATGGAAGAGTGTAGGAGTGAATGATGTAACATATATGGAAGAGTGTAGGAGTGAATGATGTAACATATATGGAAGAGTGTAGGAGTGAATGATGGAACAGATAGGAAAGAATGTAGGAATGAATTATTGCACATATATTGAAGAGTGTAGGAGATGATGATGTAATATATATAGAAGAGTGTAGGAGTTTAAGATGGAATATATTAGAAAGAGTATATGAGTGAAAGATGGAACATATTAGGAAGAGTGTAGGAGTGAAAGATAGAACAGAAAGAGAAGAGTGTAGGAGTGAAAGGTGAAAAAGATAGAGAGAGTGTAGGAGTAATAGATGAAACACTTCCAAAGTTAGATGTTCCCGGCCTTTGACACTCATATAACGGTAACAAACTGCATCTGCGTTCTCTGCACTACATCGTAGTGTTAGTATAATGGGACCAACAACATTTGCTAGAAGAAAAATGCAGTAGGAGTTTCAGATCGAAATCTAAAAACAGAAAAATCATGATACAGACAACTTTGTAGTAAAAATAAAGTGAAACAGAAGTTAAGAGGAGAATAGGAATGGCTAAAAGTACCTTCAATGACATGAGGAAAATAGTAGCAGCTAAACAAATTACAAACAAGTTAAACATGAGAATTATAAAATTATAATATTAATGTATGGCTCAGAAACATGGGCACTAAATAAACAATTAGGAGACAGAATTGATGCCTTTGAGATGTGGGTATATAGAAGAATAGGGAGAACATCATGGGAGAAGAAAACAAAGAGGTTCTAAAGATACTTAATATGAAGAAAGAATTACTAAGAGAAACAAAGATCAAGCAAATAAAATATGTTTGACACATTAAAAGACATGACACCTTATTGAAGACCTTACCTGAGGGTAAAGTCAAAGGGAAGCGAGCAAGAGGTAGACAGAGATACAAGTGGGAGAGAAACATCACAAAATGGACAAGTTACAGTCTAGTAGTGCATCACCAAAACAAGAGACACGGGGTTATGGAGGTCTGTTGCAGCCAACCTTCGTTGCGGAGACGGCAGTTGCTGATGATGATGTAGTAAAAATACAATTAAGTGTATTGTTATCCATCATGAAACCTAGATATAGTGTTTCCTTTCTGATAAGATTGACTTTTATTCACAAAAATACGAACATCCGGTAGAAATAAAATTAGTAATATGATACAATATGTGCAAATATAGACCATGTAATGTTGTCGTTTTAAGGTAAACTAGACATTATCATATTTATATAACAAAAGGGACAGGTCACTATACTTCACCTGAGGACATGGCACAACAGACTTAATAAGCACATTGTCACACCAGTGTGAGCTCGTGGAACACATGAACAGAACTCTGAACATATCCTGCATCTCTGTGCCCAGTATGGATAAATGAGAGATACACTACATTTCAACCAAATATGTATAAAACCAAAGAGCTTGACACGAAGGTAGATAACTTCCCCACGACGTTGTTGACGATGTAGACGTCTAGTGCCAACAAAAAAAAAAAAAAAGAAATGTGCAAAAACACAATAATGTTATATAAATGTATCTGTTTGTTTCGATAACAGGCAATTACGAGCAATATGGTGCTTGCTTACTATGTGCAGAGGAGTGGTTTCTTCCGAGCTTTCTTTCGTACCAGAAAATGTGCACTCTCGGAGGGGTGCACTATTTATTAGAAGTCTCCCAGATACTCAGATAGTTAGAGGTGGTTATCTTACATAAACCAATTAGTCGAGGAGGGGGTTGAATTGAAGGCCTGAAAAATATTGTGACTTATTAACAAGAGGGAGGGAATGTGTTAAAAAGAATTTCATGTAGACCTACGTAATATTTTATTTTATGCAAATATTAAAGTTTTCAATATATATTCTATAAATTGAAACAAACAATGAGTGTATTTTATATGATTCTGTTGTTTTTTTTCACGTAGATTATCAATTCTAATTTTCTAACATATTGTATTTGAATTTTCTTTACGCATAGTTGAAAATTTCGCAATATGCGTTATTGATTCTATTTAATTCTGAAACTATTCCCTACAAGTAAAAGAAAGAAGTCTAGCTAATCTGTACACAGCACATCCTGACATCGGAATTAGATTTCAGATTTCTTTTAAATAGCACAATTTGATGCCGCTGCTCATAAGAAATAACAGTAAGCACGTAATGTTCATATTTATATTATATATATGTATATAAAAACCAAATAAATATGAATGTAAATGTATATATGCTATATTTATGTGCGACTAATGTTACAAGGAAGTTCGAATTTTGAAGAGAAGTAATTTATAAATGTATCAGTGAAGTTCATTGGGGCAGATAATGCGTTATATATTGATGAAATATTTACTACATCCATCTTTAGTCGTCTCATCAAAATGGTCTTCTTCTTCAGCGTTCATTCTCAAACTCCCACTGGATCTCTATTGTAGTAGGACACATCCGTATTCGGCGGAAAAATGGTCTCTATGATGGGACCATGAGAAGCGAGCTGAAAGAGCTAAAATAATAATATTGAAGACCACATCACTTTACCGTGCCATGCTGTATCACGGTAAACGTCAAAGTAGATACGCTCACAATATGCCAAACTGCTACTGACATAAAAGTAGATACGCTCACAAATGTCAAACTGTTACTGACATAAAAGTAGATACGCTCACAAATGTCAAACAGTAACTAACGTAAAAGTAGATATGATCACAAATTTCAAACTGTTACTGACATAAAGTAGATACGCTCATAAATGTCAAACTGTTACTGACATAAAAGTAGATACGCTCACAAATGTCAAACAGTAACTAACGTACAAGTAGATATGATCACAAATTTCAAACTGTTACTGACATAAAGTAGATACGCTCATAAATGTCAAACTGTTACTGACATAAAAGTAGATACGCTCACAAATGTCAAACTGTCACTAACGAATATGTGGTTTCGCCAAAGAATGGAAAACACGAAAAATGTTTAATAAGCCAAATTAAGTGATACTATTTGGGATCTGATGGAAAGTCTACACTGGACGAGACCGTTACCAGTTATAGAAGACCTATTCGTTAAATGAAGTTGGACCCCATGCGTTACGTGTTTCGATTATACTCGTAGTTTGGATTTCAGTTGGTTACTATTTATATATTTGGAATCGCCTTGGCTATTTCGGCATGTGATTCCAAGTATATAAATAATAACTAACTGAAAGCCAAACAATAATCTCAACACGTACTGCTAGGAGTCCAACTTAATTTAGCGAACATGTCTTCAATACTGCCGATCGATCACGATTCTGGAGTAAGACTTGGCCTGACACGTGGCCAATCGTAAGTATACGCCTGACACTAGGTCATCAAATGTTATCAATGACCTCTCCAAGCTCATCATGAGTAGTCCTGACACGGCATGACAGCTTGTCACGTGATATGAGCACTCTTTTCCACATTTGGAAACAGCTTTCAAGCAGATAGACTATGTCTATTTTTGGAGAATGTATTTTTTATATTTTTTTTTGGGTAATGGAAACAATTCCAAAAGTAAAATAATTATTTACAATTATTCACGTTTGTGGAAAACTTCTGTCTCAACATCACACTTACTAAATCTACTTTTGCAATAATTCATCTATCTAGACCACTGATTTTCAACATTAGTATATGGCTGATTGAGGACCACATCAACTTGAAATAGGACCACAGATAAATATTATGAAAGATAAGGGCTACAGACCCCATCTATTGCGGTCATAGCAAGAGCACAGAACAATAAATAATCACATGTATCTTGATAGTACAGACGGAATCACGGTTACTGGATTATCATAACCGTGATCTTTTCCATTCTTTAATGGCTGTAAGCTCTGATATAACAAAATTACAATAACGTACGCCAGGGGTGAGCAAACTACGGCCCGCCATTGGATATTTTGCGGCCCTCAAACACATTTTTAAATACACGAACGATCGTCACAAATGATTTTTTCCCATTAATATTACGCAGAAATCCATTATATTTATTTAATTCGACTATCTTATATATTAAATATACAACATTTTTATCCAATTTTGACATCACTTAAATATTAATTTATATGTATATATATATATCGTCAATGAAATTTTACTACGTTTAATATGTATGTTTAATATTGAGTATTTTACTATTCTATAATTGACGTAATTTGGTTGGCTGAATTTTTCTCAATGATTATAAGTACTCGGACGATATAATTTTATAAAGGTTGAAAATTGCCTTTTAAATTATAATTAATTGTTTTTAACTTTTAAGCATTATGTCGGGATATATGTTTAGTTTATATTAAAAATATGTTTCATACAAAATATAATATCGCTAAAAGCTGTTATAATTAATAATGCATCGTTACAACAATAATGTATCGTCAGAAATCCCCCCCCCCTCATATCCTACGAATGGAATGCGCAAATACTCGATATGCAATCATTTAAGCTGCGCAGTGCCTGGGGAATTCCCGGTGTGTTTTAATAACCATCACGTTTGTAGTTTCCATTCGCAAATTTCCCTATTTATATTGCAACCGAGTTTTCTAAATCCAAATATTTATATTCGCGCTGCCGGAAGCACATTTGTTTTTAGTTAATTGTGCAACATTTTAAGATATTTTTATTATAATGTGTGCATCCGAAAACGTAAGATTGAAGACGAGTGTCGGGTTTTCAAAGACGAATGAATTACCAAATAATGTTTTATGCAAGTTGGCAACAAATCTGTTTGCTTGTTGTGTCACGAATCAGTTTCTGTTTTTAAAGAATATAACTTAAAAAGACATTACCAGACAAAACATCCCAATTTCGTACACAATCTAACATCTAATGAAAGGAAAATAAACTGCATGGAGTTGGTAAAATGTCTGGAGAAACAACAAACTGTGTTTACAAAACAGTCTTCAATTCAAGATGCCGCAACAGAGACCAGTTTAGTGTTGTCACACAAAATTGTGAAATACAACAAGCCATTTTCTGATGGTGAATTTATTAAGGAATGTTTACTCGATGCAACAAACATTCTGTGTCCAGAACACAACAACAAATTTGACAGTATTACATTATCCAGAAGAACTGTGGTCAGACGTGTTGAAAAGATAAGTTACGATTTTACTTTTTAACTTCAAGATGCAAGTAAGCATTTTTTGTGGTACTCTCTTGCATTGGACGAGAGTACTGATGTACAGGATACTGCTCAATTATTAGTTTTTATACGTGGAATAAACAATTCTTTTAAACTCTTTGAAAAGTTACTGAGTGTTGAGTCGATCAAATACACTACCACTGGCCTCGATATATTCAATGCTCTTAGTAGCTGTATTGAAAGAGCTTGGTTAATGTGGAATAAAATGGCCATTATTAACTGGAAAAAATAGAGGACTGATAAAACTGATCAATGATAGGATTAAGTCAGAATATCCTGACCACGTAATATTACCACTTCACTGTGTGATTCAGCAGGAACGTTTGTGTAAATCTGTTTTAAAAATTAAACATGTTATTGACCCAGTTGTCAGTGTCATAAACCTCATCAGATCAAGAGGACTCAATCACAGGCAATTCAGAGCATTACTAGACGATCTAGAAGCTAAACATTATGATGTCCTGTACCACAGTACAGTTCGATGGTTGAGTCTCGGAAACGTTTTAAGGAGAGTATGGGATCTTAGAGAAGAAATAGTAATGTTTCTAGAGATGAAGGGCATAGAATGTGACTTTAATACTAGCATTGTTGATGCAGAGTGGAAGCTTGACTTTATATTTACCATTGAAATAATGGAAAAGTTAAATGAACTGAATGTTAAACTTCAGGGCAATTGTTTGTTTCCACGTGAAATGTATGTTCATGTAAAATCATTTCAAGCCAAACTCTCACTGTTTTCGAAAAAGCGTTATCCCAAAATGGGTCCATGGACAAGATAAAGATTAAGAGCTGTTGGAGATACCAGAAGCACGAGGATAATAGTTTTCACAGTATCAATACAATTAGCAATACAATTTATTTCTTGCCATTGTTAAGACAGACAATGATGAAAACATGAAGTTATATTAGAATATTAACATAAGAATCAAGCTTTCACATACAGAAACAGCTTGCTGCACGTCGGAGAATGTGTGTATTACATTACCTGAACCGCGACCTATGTTTGTTATAGTTATCATTATCAGATGCCATGCCGGTTGTCGTAGGCGATCATGGCTCTCGCAGCTCTCTGTCTCCAGTATTATGTATCAGAATTGTTGTTGTTTTCCTGCTGTGCCGGGTGTCCTGATGTCGACATCTGTTTCGGCGGCATTGGGCTCGAAACACCATCGAGTCAAATGGCTGCTGGAACAGAGGGCGGAGCACTTATGGGAATCCCCCCACGTGCTGTGAGGCCAGTTTCTAATCAAGAATCAGGTTGTTAAGCTGCCTAATATTTTCTCACGTTGTCCCCTCTGTCTTTGTTGTCTTCAATCTTGCCTGCTGTGACTATGATCTCCAAACCTCATTGCCTTATAACGTGGCTAAAAAATTAAGATTGGATTTTTCTTATAGTATTGACTAAGCGCCGTCTCGCATTTGATCTTTCAACACCTCCACATTAGTTTTTCTGGAAATCCATGGTATTCTCAGCATTCTTCTGCAGAACCGCATCTCTACTGCTTCTAATTTCCTGATTTCTTGTGTGTTTATTGTCCAAGAATCGCGTCCATGTTAGTCGCATATGAGTTATATAGCACTGCAGAACTCTCTTATTCACCTTTTATGACAAAGCATAATACACAATATATTTACATCTTTCTGAATGTTATTTTTGCTTGCCCTAATCTGCTTCTGATTTCTGTTGAACTTCTTCCATCTGGTGTAATCATTGTGCATAAATACTTGATGAACCTGTTTTATTACTATATCATTCACTTTGATCTTGCAAGTTGTGGTGTTTTGTTTCTTTGAAATAACCATTACTTCTGTTTTCTTTATGTTTAGGAAGAGGCATTTATCTTTACTGTTTGTCACTACTATATTAATTAATTCTTGAAGGTTTTTCCCACTTTTTTGCAATCAGAACAGTGTCATCCGCATATCTTAAATTATTTATATTATATCCTCTCAAAAATATTCCTGGGATATCAACTATTGCACGAATTATTTTTTCACTGTATAAAGACAACAGGTTTGGTGATAGTACACATCCCTGTCTAACTCTTTGTTTTATTTGTTGAAAGGGTTGAAATTCATTTCCTACTCTTATTGCTTTTATTTCTAGCCAGTACATGTTCTTGATGATTCTTGAATCCTTACTTTCAATATTCAAATTATCTAGCATGTGTATAACTTCACTATGTTTAACTTTATCAAATGCTTACGTGAAGTCTATAAAACAGAGGTACGGATCTGTTTTTACCTCTATAGACCTCTATATTAGTGTTCTCAATATATAAATAGCATTGTTGTTACCTTTGCCTTCTTCAAAGGCACATTGTTCTGGACTTATTTCTGTTTTATTTTGTTTCTCACTCTCTTCATGATGATTCTGAGAAGTATTTTTTTAATTGGCTCATGAAGCTGATTGTGCAGTGTCATTCACATTCGGTGGTCCCTGGTTTCTTTGTTAGGGCTATAAATATAGACCGCATTAAGCCATCGAGTTTGTGTCTACTACTATATATGGCATTCATAAATTTGGTGATTATTTATACTCCAAAGTCACCTGCAGCTACTAATTCCTCTAATGTTATATTGTCTGGTCCTGGACGTTGTAATATTTCATGTGCCTTAGGGCCTCCCTTACTTCTACTGCGAGTATTGATGGACCTCGCAATTATCTTGTACGCTTATCTCGGTTCTGTTGTCATCATAGAGTTCTTTGATATATTCTGACCATCTCTGCACTATATGATTATCTATAATATAATAGCCGTGTTCTGTCTGTCTCTCCGGAATGCTCTATAAATAGTACATTTACGACAGGGAATTCCGTGTGAAATCCAATCAAAACGATTGGCATCGTTACGTTATTCAAAGCAGACGATATTTTTGTATACACAAGTTATTTATGAGCTAACAGGTACACTTCTGTATCGGTTTGTGGTTATTAAAGTTAGCTAAAATACATTATATTTTAAATATGCATATAATTTTCTTTAAATTATGGATGAAGATGATCCAGTCATAAAAAATCGTCAAAAAAAACAAAAGAGCGAAAAGATAGATGGTTGATACATCAAAGACAAGAGTCACTCGCTCGAATTCACGCCGCAAATATTGCAGAGCATAGACATATAATTGAAAGAGAGATGCAAAAAATGATCATGAAACCCTTCGACAAACACGACTTGCTAAGGATACTGATTTTCACAGTTGAGCTAAGTTAGAATCAACAGCGCAAAGATAAAATCGTCACGCTATGAATAGAGAATAATAACGTCGTCACAGACAGCATGAAACTGCTGAGCAAACGCTGAGACGTCGCGGTCATTGTCGAAAATACGTCAAATTCAAACAATTTCAAATGAAGAAGTAAATTTTTCTGAGGATCGTGTAGCTGCGCATAACTGTCGAATTTCTGATATTATATGTAAAGTGTGTGGTGCTAAAGATTTTGTGGACGAGCATCCTAACGATGGCAAGTTTACAACTTGTTGCCAAAAGAGAAAAAATCATGCTCCCAAAGCCATAAAACATCCATGGTAATAAACTGGAGTAGCCAGAGTTCCTGCGCTTGATGCTCTGAAAAAACACACCCTAAATACACATTTTCGTGAGAATATTCGCTCTTAAAATAGCGCTCATTCTTTTGCGTCAATGGGAGCAAAAATTACTGATTGTCAAGGACGAGGTTCATATGTTTAAAAAATATGTTACATGCGAAAGAGAAATTTTTGAAAGCAATCGATCGAATTTTTTGTCCACACAATAGATTAGCACAGTCGTATACGTTAATTTGTAATATTGAAAAAAGAGAGGTTCAAAATGTTGCTCAAACAGGAAGAGAAATCTCAATAGTAAACATGTTCTTCAAGCTCGATCATCAATATGATCAACGTCGCTATAATGAACCAACATCTAACAAGGTTGCAATGGTTTTCGTCAACAAAGATGGAGAACTGCCTTTTAACCGCGACATTCCCATTAACCCATTGAATCGAGAGAATCCAACAAAGCAGCTCATTAATATCAATATAGTTAGCTTGAATATTTATCCAATGTCATACTAGCTTTTGTTCGCATACGGTGCGCCGGGTTGGCATGCACATTGGCAATGTGGGACATATAAGGGTAAGCAACCCAATAAATTTCGTCACGACGGGATCCGAACTAATCTAGTTATAATATGAATAAAAGCTCTGATTTAATGCAAGTGTAACAAGAGGTACACATTAAATGATATAAATATTTATTATCATCATAACAATAAAGGTTCTTTCCTCTCAGCAACGAAGGCCGGCTACAGTGGACATCCAGCGTCTTCTTTCTGTTACTTTAGCGGTGCACTCATATTCATCTCAGGATGTCTCGTTTCTAATATATCCATGAGTATATTTTGTTCGTCTCGACTCTACCTTCAAGTAAGGTTTTAAACAAGGTGTAATGTGTTTTAATGTCGAAAATAGTGTTTTTTTAATTTATTGTAGGCACCCTATTAGTTAGTTTTCATACGCAGATGGGTCTGCTAAAAATACTGTTAAAATATGTTCTGGTACACTAATAAGACTAAGGGGGGAGGGGGGAAGACCTCTCACTATCAATTGTCACTGATAGATGCTGCAATAACTTTAAAAACAGAAGTGGAAGCTCTGAGACATGTAGTAAACACTCTCATTGAGTATAGGGCTAATGCAAAATATAAAATTGTCATTCCCGCAGATATCCTCACAGGAATATAAACACTTTGGCGCCAGAATAGCAGTGCCTTATTTGCACTGGTGAATTCACTCGAAAAGTTAGCCCAGTGCTATGTGAGGTGCGCAATCAAGCTGAAGCGATCACATTTGCTGCGTCCCTGGAAATGAAACCGCATGAAAACTAGCTAAAGAAGGTAGTGCATTGCAGCAAATTGACATAGGAATCACTTATGAGGCAGCCAAAGCAACAATTATAGCCACTCTCAAATCAAAGTCGGTGCGTGATCATCCAGATAAAGTCAAAAATAATACCTACCATCAGTTATCGAGATGCTATCAGGTTATCATTTTCCCACTACAAACATGACATAACAGACTGCATCATCCCCTTATATCACACATACAACATCGGCACAACAGATTTATGCACCTCTTGCACCAGCCGTATGACAGCCAAACATCTGTTGAATAACTTCCCAGTTTGCGAAGAAACACTTAACCATGCCATGTCTCCTTTCATGAAAAACTCTACAACACTGCTCGGAATGTGGGATTGACTTCAACCTTTATTAGAGTAATTAATGTAGACGTCTGAAAGTAAACAAAGAAGAAGAAGGTACGCAGTGTTGTTATAACGACTGTGTTCTCTTTTCGTGAGTTTCTTCCTATTCTTCTATATATCCATATCTCAAAGGCATCAGTTCTGAATATATATTACAATGACTGAATATATATTACAATGACTGAATATATATTACAATGACTGAATATATATTACAATGACTGAATATATATTACAATGACTGAATATATATTACAATGACTGAATATATATTACAATGACTGAAAATATATATTACAATGACTGAATATATATTACAATGACTGAATATATATTACAATGACTGAATATATATTACAATGACTGAATATATATTACAGTGACTGAATATAAATTACAATAACTTAATATATATTGTAATAACGGTATAAAAAGGTATTTTGTATCTTCGGAGATCGCTTTGAGCTCTGAATTGAATGTGACTGAATTGCCTGAACTGTGAGCTCCATTATTTTGTATAGTCATATACCCTAATATAATCAAGTAGGACTCCCGACAACGGTCTTTTGTTTTAAATATTGATATATTTTTAAGATTATTGTTCTGCAAGTATTAATCGGTAACCTGAACGTCTTGTCTTCCTTTAATGGTCATACGCATTGATACAACCAAGATGGAATCCAGTCTGTGGTTGAAGGAGATGTGCCCACCAATAGAAACATATACCTCTACAGTAAAAAACAAAAACTGTTGACAGAATAAAAACTTGGAGGTCGTTGTGACACAATTTTTGATGGCTGATCGCGCTGATATTGACAAAAAGCACGTGCGGGCATTGTTGAAAGAGGCGCATTTCACTTTAAGAAACTTAAATCCCACAGGAAAGAAAGAATTGATATATTTACTATATTTTCAGCAATGTTTCATTTGTTGCTTTTAACAGATGTGACATTTTAAGCTAATTTTTGTTTTCGTCTAGGAACCAAGTCGATTTTTTTGCGACTATTTCTAGTTTAAATAAATTCTGAGAAATAACAGAAAGTTTAAAATAGAAAAATAGAAGCACATAAAGTAACATCGTGAGATCTTCCATGCATCTCTTATGAGACAACTTAAAATGTTTGTGGATGGAGTGGGCTGTTCAATTCCATAAAATAGCAGAAAATCATGCTGAAGACGGATGTGTAAGGCAGAAAACGAAATATCGCAGTCAATATGTAACCATGAAAAAACGCATTTTGTTCTCTGGACTACCTCATGATACCTAGCAGGAATTTGAGAATAAATGCAGAAGAAGCATGAACATTATTTTTAGTAAGATTTTCATGAAATCACATTTTTCCAAGCATTTCTATTACATTATTTGAACGTTCTCAAATGTGTCCAAAGAACAGAGAGATGTGAGTTTACTGCACTCATGTTTCCACATGTGTACTCGGTCCTTTTAAATTTAGCATCATATAGTCTGTGGAGAGTATCGTTCAGAACGTGCAATCTCGATGCTATTCTTTCCCTTATGTATGGCGCAGAACATCAAAATGACTACATTCATACATTTTCCTTTAGCGCTTAGTTAGCGCATAGGGCATAGGTCAGATCTCTCCAATTATGTCTGTTCAAAGCTATTCTGTGCAGTTCTTGAATAGTATGAATATCGTGTATTTTAAATTCTTTAAGTATTGTTCTTCTGTGTGTTTCCTTTGGTCTACCCCTGGCTCATCTGCCTGTTGGTATCCATGCAAGAAGAGATTGATAATGTATTCTGCTATTGTCTGAGCGTAGGACATGTCCGATATAGGACCAACGGCGTTTTCTAATAACATCTCTGATGTAGTTTTGATGTGTCTCTTCTCTGATTTTTTCGTTCGACTTGAATTCGCTCCAGTGTGTTAGTTATCCTACGAGAGTATTTGTTTTCGAAGCTCAATAGTTTCTTTTCTGAAAAGAGAAAAAACATTTCCAGGTCTCACATCCATATGACAACACTTGAATGACGCAGGAATTAAATAAGCACGTTTTCGTGAATATGCTGATTGACTTTAACTTCCAGATATTAGACAGTTTATTAACGGCACTTGATGTTAATGCAATGTGAGTTATAATTTCCGTCATGACATCGTCGTCTAGTGTTAATTTGCTTCCTAGATGGGGAAATGTGTGTACCTTTTCAAGTTGTTGCCCGTTTAAATTAATTAAAATTACTATATGCCTGCTGCACATCCTAACTTTGTGCGATACAAGATTTCATAAACATACCCTCTACACATCCATCACAAAACCTTTATAAAAATGTCATAAAAATCATCCCAAATACACATCCTAGCCGATAATAGTGTATTTTTGTGCTAAAGGTGTTCTCTGCTAGAAATATATTCAAATAATCAATCAATAATTCAAGTGTCATGCCCAAGTGGCGAAGACAATAATTTTTCGCCACAACTCTTGTGTTGCTTATACGCTAATTGGTGACATCTTTATGTGCCACAATGACAATTCATCCAGAAATTTATCTCTGTGTATTACTCTGTCTCTTCTCCTCGTGATATTTCCGGTGGTTACTAAATGTTCAAGTTTTGCTATTCTCACTACATACACTAAAAATCTTGATTTTCTGCTCTCAATATTTGCTATAATTTGTCGTTTTACCCAAGCATCTATGAGGACTTCTACATTAGTTTTCTTGGTTGTCTATGGAATATTCAACATTCTTCTTAAAAACCACATCTCAGTCGCCTCCAGCTTTTCTTGGGAACCTTTGCTTACCGTCCATGCTTCGCATTTATAAAGAAGAATTGTCATAATATAACATCCTAGCACTCGAACTCTCGTATGCATTAATATTCATAGAATGATTCTCATTTTTTTAAACGGTCATTTGGACTGTGTTATCTTGCTCTTGGTCAAAATAAAGCACCGACCATGCTGATGTTAAAATGGTGCCAACATACTTCACTTTATCCACTTTATTTAATTTTGCATTATTGATGTTAATACTGCATTCTGGCTGTGTGTATTTCTTTGAAATAACCATTACTTTTATTTTAATCTTGTTTAGACTGAGGCCTTTGTTTTCACTTTCTTGTACAACCATGTCTAACAGGGATTGAATTTTTTGTTCACAGCCATCAATCAGAGCTGTATCGTCAGTATAATTCAGATTGTAACATCTAACTGCTATTCCTGGCATATATTGGGACATGTTTATTAGACATAATCTGAAGGGATATCTTTCAACCAATAACATGTATGTTCCAGTTCTGTCACATCTCCAGAACAGTCACACAAAAGCTCGTTTCATTGGTTGAGATATTGCACATAGAACCAATCACTTCTCTAGTATAGACCCTACGACTACTTCACGAATCTTGTCATATTCAATGTATCCGAGGTATTTAGTGGTCAGATTCCGTATAATTTGTGTCAACAAGCAATCAAAAGCGCTGATCAGTAAACAGGCAGCCAATTGTTATGATACGTTCACATGACATATATCCAAGAAGGAATCGATTGAACTCGCTTACATAGAGCGGTTACGAGAACGGTTACATAGAGCGATAAATCTCTCTCGCTTGTCTCCTTCAAGAGTCGTTGGAAGCTACAGTTCTTGTTCACTGAACCCGTGAATTGAAGAGATTGTTGTGATCGTAGCTTGTCTTCATAGCTATGTTTATTAATCTGTTCTGTGACCTACTCTGTGCGTCTGACCAGATCTGTTAGCTGTTATATGTACATCATGGTAATTGAACGTTATTGCTGTTCAGTTCGTCTGTCTCCCAATATGTTATTTCA
Source organism: Meghimatium bilineatum (assembly GCA_034231615.1). NCBI lineage: Eukaryota > Metazoa > Mollusca > Gastropoda > Stylommatophora > Philomycidae > Meghimatium > Meghimatium bilineatum. The sequence goes on from CM067299.1 coordinate 89,952,450, forward strand.
GATACAGGACTGTGCGGTAGATTTTCTCAATATGATGCAAGATGCAAGTCTTCGAAATGACGCCTCCTTGAAAGGTTATTCTTCGAAATGTCGTCCCATTAATGTATTTTTATTGAGGCCGCCTGATGCGGTCGCCCCTCTGCATCATAGCACGGCACGGTGATGGTCAGATATGGTCCCAATATTTGTTTATGTCTGATGTCTGTACGTCTCTGTGCATTTAGAGTCAATAACTTTTGCCTAGCACCTCATCTTACAAACTAGCATCTACTTTACTTGGCCTTATGTTCTTATTCTGCGTTCGTTCTCAAACTTCTGCAGATTAGCAAGATGTAGTCCGGAGAACGGAATGCGTTGTGTCATGATTTATAGCATTGCTGCGATATATGCGCCTTTCGGACTGACGCATCCGACTTCAGTATGGCTTTGGGTCACTGACCCTATATGGGATGGGATGGGACAGTCAGCTCCATCCCATAACCTCCTTAGTCGCCTTTTGCAAATACTAGACGGCAAACATTTAACATGCAGAAAAATCCAAAGTATCGATGACATACGGACACAAAAACTTCACTTATCATCATCATCATCATCATCATCATCATCATCATCATCATCATCATCATCATATCATCATCATCATCATCATCATGTGACATATTTTTTCCAGAACGTATTCTTCTCTATTGATTTCTTGAATTCTCCGCGGTCTTTAGCAAGTTGTCCTGTATCTTTTAGTAGCATGCGCATTATCATAGAGACGCAAATTAAAAACATGAGAAAAGGGGAACAAACTAAAACATCAATGAATACAAATTGAATGACGAAATAGCCGAAGACGGATGTGTCGGGCCATTGGCGCAGATAAAACGGCGACACAACGCATTTCCATTCTCTGGACTAAATCCTGCTGGAAATCAAGTAGGACAATGTTCCTGTTATAAGAGAGATCCAGCAAGAGTTTGAGAATGAACGCTGGAGGAGGGAGGAGAATGCCAAAATATCAGAATTTATAACACAAGATGATCCCACGCACCGAATCTGAGGTAAATGAATGAATTATTTGTGTTAAGATCAAATGGCTTTAAGTAATTACACGGTAATATGCAACGATTTGAACTTTCGCCTAGGGTCACAGGAACCAAGATGATTTTATTTATAATAAATTACAAGTACTCAGTGTGTGTAATAAGGTAAATGGAGAGTAATATGACTGATAATTGATATGAGTGAGGCCACTTATAGCTATGTCTAACCTCCGTGATGTAACATAAGTCTTTTACCAGGAAACGCCGATGATTCGATAATGAAAGAGTAGACAAGTTTGCATCCAAATCACCAACAGATGGAAAGTTGACAACGATAATGAGGATGCACTGAAACGAGCACCTGCTGGATGCAGACAAATAGATTGAGAAAACATCACAACATATATTTGAGGAGTGTGGTATTAAATGTGGAATTAGGAATTAGACGCCAGCTCGGCAGATTGAGAATCATGGGCAACCAGAAAACCAGGGAAGCCATCTGTACGAGTACCCCTCAACGTCTGCTAAGGAATGCTGCGCAAGAATGAGTCTGTCCGTAGTGCAATGATGTCGATTCATAACTAATCGGGGAAGACAATGTGCACGTGTTTCATGATTTTTTTTTCCAGAGTGAAAATCATTGTAGCAGTGGTATGCAACATTTCAAAAACAAATATGTTCAACGTGAAAGAATAGCAGTAATTGATAAGTAAATAATGCGTTGTGTATACATTATTGTCAGGTTATCAGTAGTGGAATCGATTTTCCTGAAAATTATCTCAATAGAATTCTAATTAATTACATCAATATAACTTTGTCAATATCTGATCCCTTTCCCCTCTCCCTTGTCAAGAATACACATGGATTTGGCACTGTTTCATTATATCACAAAATGTTAGCCCCCAATCGTAACAAAAAAGTGCATACAAAACATTGCCAAAAAAAACGACATGATTTATTCAGATTTTAATTCAAACAATATCCATTACAAGCAATTTTATTGCTGTAAAAAGAAATAGTATTCTTATGACTCTTTTGTCAAACCCCGTTCCCTCTCCCTAATGGTCGACGTAATCTATGGACTGTTCATAATTATTCAGATTGCGACAATAGTTAATAAATGTTATTACCGTAGGTAGCAATATACAATGATAATGATGATGATGATTCAATCCCTTTCGTTATGAACAAACAGCGGTGCATCTGCCGTTTCGTCCACCATTGTGACTTTTAGGGGGGTTAAAAGGATTAGATTTAGTTTAAAACGTTTTAGGAGGGGGGAGAAGGGTTAGAATCAGTGTTTAGAATTAATGATTAATTATCTAAGAATTCTTGCCTAATGCGTGAATCGATATGTTTAGTTTTTTCAAGGGAAATCCGTGACATTATATATAATATATAGCCCAATGGTGGACCAAACAGCATTTTTACTCAAACAGCTCTTGACAGCCCATAGCCCTTCTGGCGAATGCACAGGTTTCCCTCAGCTATGGTGTAATTGCGTAGAGTATGCTGTGTATAGCTGGAAGCGATGGTAGTAGTTCTTGTCGGATGTCTATTAGTTTTGGCCTCTTGTTTTTGTTTTTACGTTAGTGTCTGCAATTTGGTTCGTGTAATTGGCTTATTCTGTCAAACTGTCAATACTGCATTTTTCGATTAGGATGTTACATGGAGGGATTTTGTGTGATAAAGGTCATATGTGTGATAAAAAAAATCCAGTCCATACCGGGGATCGAACTCGGGGACTCACGGGTGTGAGACAAATTACCTAACCTCTCAGCCATCCGCAACTGTTCCGGTTTTTTTTCTGTTCAGGTGTTTATTAACGGGGGTGTGACCTGTTCTTAGTTGGAATGTGAGACTCTGGTTTTCTCGATCGAGTTGTCTCAGAGGTCCATTGGGTTTGGTTTCTGTTGGTGATCATATAGTAAGCGTCCAGTCTTTGAACAGGCTCACTGTTGTAGCCATTATTGCATGTAGTTGTTTCTTAGGTTTTGTTTGCATGTTTGTATGGAGATTTTTGGCGAAAACTGAGGGGGGGGGGGTGGTTGGCAGCACCTCTTTTAGCTAGTTTATCAGCTATTTCGTTTTCAGCGACTCCGGCATATCCATTGGAGGGTGACTTCTGCGCCATATGATGTGGATAGCTGGTCAAATGGTCTTTGATGTTGCAACAAGGGGATGCTTTTTTGGAGTGCCGATTTTGAGTCGAAGAAGATGTCTTCAGGTGGATTAGTTCCGTTCTCAAAGTCCGCAATAATTCGATTAAGAGATTTCTCGATTGCTACTATCTCTGCTGTGTTGTTAGAGCAGATATCTCCGCATGGGCCAAAAATTTGTGGGTAGTCTTCTGGGTCTGTGTTCGGGTATTTTATCACAGAGCCATATCCAACATTTGTGGTAGCATTTTGTGCGGATCCCTCTGTGATACATGGATTATGTCTGGTGTGTATGTATGGATTGTTTCTAGGGAAATTATTTCAGGAATGGGGTTACATTGTTCTTATCATTTACAGTGATAAAATTATTCTAATATCTACTAATATTCAAAGGTAGTTACTTATGAAAGAAAACATTTGTAAAACATTTTTATTTTAAATGCTACAATATATGTAGCATGTAAAATATAAGATAGCGGGCAAAAATTCCTGTGACTTGAAGTACAAGGTATAGAGATATTAAATGAGTTTGACAGCATTATGTATGGAATACAAATCTAACAGGCACATTTTTCCAACATAAAAGTAAGGGTAGTGCCTAAGCAAGGTAGTAAAAAATGATACCGTTATTGGCAGTGCTGTATTATACCTGGTACAGTTATTTTGAACAGTAAATAACCTTCGCTGATTTTGTAAAGTGTTTTACTGTTGTTTTTTAACACGCATCATTGACATAACAATAGTTGTCCAGTCACTTTAGTAGATATTGAAGAGGCATGATAGAAATAAAGGTAGATGAGTTATAAATGAGCTTCACAGAATTGAATTTTATGAATTTAATGAATTCTCAACTGCTTAGTTATCATGATACATCGTCGTTACCCAAGCTTTGCTTGATAGCTTCGGCGGTCATATTCTTGATAGTGAGTTATATGAGAGAGTATAATCCGCATGTTGTATTTCTCCACAACAGTATATCAGATGTGACGTGGATCAGTTCCATTGGTGATTCTCTACAATGCCATACTGTCAAATTATCCAGTATTTATTCGTTTGACGCTCATTTACCCCTCATTCTTGTCTGTTGTTTTATAAATCTCCTCTTTCATTGATGTGGTAAATAAATATAGACTATTTTAAATGATGTCAATATTGACATTGTAATTATAATTATCATTCATATAGTGTTAATCTCCCTCAGCAGCACTTTATTAGATTTCATAGTTCTATCCAGATTCTCCATATTCTTCTCAAGAATCTCATCTCTGTAGCATTCCTACTCGTGCATTTATTTATTGTTCAGGATTGGCTTGTATATCACAGAAGTGTTTTATGTAGCATTTAACGATTCATATTCTTACATCACCTGATAAGGATCTGTTTTACTAGATGGATAAACAAAGTCTTGTATAGTCTTCAACATATACTTCTAACAGTTCCTGAGTCTTTTCAGGGCATTAGCATTGATGCCATTTCCAGAACGCTTGTTCTCCCATTACGGTTTTCATGACTCGCTGGTCAAACACAATCCTCATACCGCGATTCCGAGCATTGTCCGACCCTTGTGTAATGATTCATACCAAATGTATATGACTGCATTATGTATGCGTAGTCACAGAACATTAACAGTATAATTAATAATTACCCCACGAAAACAGACTAAATTAAGTCGTGCATAAGCTGGAAAGCTATTTATCAGATACCGGATAATCGATAGTTCACTGTATTGATGTTGATTGATTTAATTTTTAAAGTATATAGTTATATATCGATCTGTTATTTAATGTAAAGTTCTGAAAATTAACAGCCTGTGCTGATACCAAGATTGTATATGTGGTACAACATGTGCAAATGTTGAATTCTATTGAATAGTACTTTTCCCTTTCCTTACCTGGAGCAGACAAGGGAGATTATAATATCGAAAGTATGTGCTTAGTGCTGCTTTCCTGTGCATCTACAAGTCTGTATCTAGTGCCACTCCCCTGTGTATCTAAATGTATGTGCCTAATCCTACTGCCTGTGCATCTAGAAGTATGTGCCGTGTACTACTTCCCTGTGTAACTAGAAGTATGTGCCTTGTACTACTTCCCTGTGTAACTAGAAGTATGTGCCTAGTACTACTTCCCTGTGTAACTAGAAGTATGTGCCTAGTACTACTTCCCTGTGTAACTAGAAGTATGTGCCTAGTACTACTTCCCTCAGTAACTAGAAGTATGTGCCTAGTACTACTTCCCTGTGTAACTAGAAGTATGTGCCTAGTACTACTTCTCTGTGTATCTATAAATATGTGCCTAGTACTACTTCTCTGTGTATCTAGAAATATGTGCCTAGTACTACTTCTCTGTGTATCTAGAAGTATGTGCCTAGTACTACTTCCCTGTGTAACTAGAAGTATGTGCCTAGTACTACTTCTCTGTGTAACTAGAAGTATGTGCCTAGTACTACTTCCCTGTGTAACTAGAAGTATGTGCCTAGTACTACTTCCCTGTGTAACTAGAAGTATGTGCCTAGTACTACTTCCCTGTGTATGTAGAAGTTTGTACTTAGTACTACTCCCCTGTGTATCTAGAAGTTTGTACTTAGTGCTACTCCCCTGTGTATCTAAAAATCTGTAAAAATACGAGCGCAACACAAATGGTTGAGCATGAGGTTGCATAAACCATCTCAATATCTCTCTAGTATTGAAGCATATTGAAGAGCCTTGCATAGACTTATATCTCATAAGTCTTTGTAGGCGTAGAATGTAGTCGTTGATGCGTCAACACATAAAGATCTCCAATTTGTTCTGTTGCGTACGGTACGGACGAGAATGTAGAATCCACTGTCTGCCAATTCTTCTATGTCAAAGCATGATTTTTTAAGAATTTAAACACTGCCAAATTTTTTTCTGTTCATGAACTGCTATGGGAAAATAAATCATTTTATTGTCAGCAAGACTTAAAACTGCAATAAAGTCACGGCATAGTTTTTTCCATAAAATAAAACTGACGAGTTTATGGCATTGCATACAACCACCATGAGTCAAATAATTATCTGGGACTTTAAAATTCTCTAAAGAACTTTCCCAGTAAAAACGTTGTCATATGAACGTGAAACTCCACCATCTGACATATGAACAAGCGAGATGGGTTCGTATGTATTACCTACGGGTTTTAACATCCTCATATTGGGTATTTAGTTTTTAAAAAGCTGTTGAATCGCTAATCGATGCCAGTTGCAATGACTGAACAAGTTGAATTTGCTGCTTTCTTGCTGGATGATTTATGTTTTAGAATCACGCAAACACCTCATAAATGTGACAAAGATAGATTGAACAACATAATGCGCAAGCGCATATATTTTATTGTATCTACCATACTCACAAACTTAACTGTGTATTGTTAGTTCTGTTCTCAGTAAGTCTATCTCAACTGATAGTGATGATGTAATATTGTATTTATTGCACACCTTTATATGTTGTTCTGAATCTATGCCTATAACTATTACTAAGTGGCCATCAATACAACTAAGTAGCTCTAACACAACAACAAACAAGCAGACATTCTCTTCGTAGATCCTAATTCCTATAAAACAAAACAGCATTTTAAATCACTGAGCAAAACAGCAAGCGGAGTGTAGAAAAGGAGAGACATCGGACATCATATATATATATATATATATATATATATATATATATATATATATATATATATATATATATATATATATATATATATATATATATATATATATATATATATATATATATATATATGACATGGCATGGTTGCGCAGAATCCTAAGAATATCTCTAAGAGACAGAGTGAGAAATGAGGGCATTAAACAAAGAACCGGTACCATTCCATTCATGGAATATATTAAGATACAGGAGAAAAAAATGGTTTACACACATGAGCAGAATAACATCAGACAGCATACCACAGCAAGCTATGCTACATAGATACAGTGAAGTAAGACCTAGAGGTCGACCACGAAAACGATGGACCACTGATATATGAGAGGCGACAAACTCCACCATACTCAGCACACAGGAGGGCCATCACCAGAAAACTCTTCTACCACTGACGCTGAAAGGCAACAAAGTGATTAGCGAATAAATAGATAGACTTTGTACATGCTTTGTGTTGGCAGCAAATGAGAGGCACGGGTTGTCTAATTGCCCCACTTTAGAAGGATGATTGCTAATGAGTTCATGGGAATATATTGTCAAGAGATTTGGCAAATCCTTTCCTTACTATATATATATATTTCGAGATTTACAAAAACAGTGTAGTCATTTACATTGGTGGTGACAATGTTTTGGAGAGTCGACATATATTTTGGAAGTATTTTTTCAGATGAAATAAGAATGGTCATCGAGGCAATAATTCAAAAGATCAACTACGCCTATGATGAAACTTCAGCATCCTTGAAACCAACATGCTAACATTATGTTATCAATGTCATATGTGGACACTAACTAAAGAAGACGTAAGGAAACTTACTATATGTGAAGTAAGATGTCTTGGAAAAGAAGTAAACATAACCAGAAGAGATCATGTGAGGAATGAAGATATTACCAGGACTGTTGGAACAGCGACTGTGGTGAAATATATTGAAAACAGATTGAAATTATTTGGTCACTAAATGAGAGTTAACGCTTATTGGCTAGAGGCAAGAGCGCAGAAAATGTGAATGGAAACAGCAAAATGCAGAGGAAGATCGAGAAGAAAGTGGATTCACAAGAAGGTGGAAGAAGGTGGTGTCACATACATTCGGGGAGATCACAATAGTACTGCATATCAAGCGATCAAACGTGCAACCGATCGTTATTCAATCATGATACGTCTTACAGCAAAAGCAGAGAAAATACAATAGATATAAATATAGTTATCATTCATGTTATGTATTGCCCTCTTATGTCACCCCTGGACAAGCCTGTGGGCTCCATTTAAATAGTTTTTCCTCGTGGCCCCCGTGCTAGTCTAAGTGGCCAAATAGGACATACAGTCCACGTTAAGAACCACTCCGATATAGCACATTTTCAACATCAGAATAATGATCGAGAAACACCTACATCATGAAGATCTATAATATAAATTCATCGAGCTCACTAAAGTCTTTGATCAGGCATGGAGAATACATTGTTTATGGAGAATTGTGAGAAAATCCTACGTTTTGACAGAAACATAATATAAATTGTTAAACAATGTACAAAGTAGCAACTAATGCGGTTCTAACGGTAATATGGAGAGTTTTTGTTTTTTAAACAATTGCAGTTTAGCTGAAACCGTCGCCAGTAAGAAGACCTCTGTCCAGAATTAATTAGAACTTCATTCGTTTCGTTTTTTATTATTGTCGGGTTTTCATTGGTCACTATATATACTTGCAGTCGCATGCCAAAAGTAGCCAGGGCCGACGAACGAAATTCACAAAAATAACCAAAATGGGGTTTTCATGTCATGTTTACATTTTCCGTGTACAGGTCAGTATACACTGGAGACCGGTTCAGCAGTGACGCCTAATATCATCAGTGTAATTCAAACTAATCGTAAAGTATAGCATGCAGAGGCACTAAAGAAATACCAAAACAGCAATATTTATTAATGTTCAATTTGCTGTTAACAGACAAATCCATCTCAAAGATGAAAACGAGAAGGAAAATTTACAAAACACTTACGAACTTGCAAAGAAACGTGCCTAAGTAATGGGATATGAACGAATATTGAGAAAAATCAAAATGCTAGCAAACATGGATGGTAACAAGACTTCTGTCATAACTTGGTGAATGGATAAAAACATGAAGATAACAACTTGCTTATGTTTAGTAAAAGGTACCTCGTAAGGTGAAGTACTCTTCTTTCAACCGTGGAAGTTAGTCCACTGGAGTATATCATAGTTCTTTTTACCACAACCTACAAGGTATATATTACTAATAACTTTAAGTTCTTAGATAAGCAGCTACGGAAGCACTAATAAAGTCAAAAAATTAGACTTGCCAATTGAAATATCCCGATTAGAAATGTCCGGATTGAACATCGAATGGAAAACCTTAATCCCTTAGCTTCGGAAGTATCTTTAAAGGTGTGTTTAGGGGTTGCCGCCATTTTGCTAAGATCTTCTAAGTTTCTCAAAGAAACAATTCCTCTGGATACTTTATTATAAGCTTCCAGACATATTTTGTCACTGGGAAACTAATAAAAGGGATATATCCGTAAAAAGGCGTGGCTTTTCATCGTATCCTTAAGAATACTTCGCAGCTACGTACAACACAGATTAGCAAACTATATGGATGTTAGTAATACTTGTATTATAATTTTTTATATACGAGAGTTCGTTACTGAGGTAGCTGTCCATAAATTACGTTAAGAATTCCGTGTCAACTGTTATCTCTCTTTCCTTTTTAACAAAAATCCAGAATCCAATAGCCCCTGTTTAATTATGTAAAACAGGAACCCATCCCCCTTTCCTAACTACCAAAATACGTAGCGTAAAATGTACGAAAAAATACATGTATCCTCACATTTGAGAGCTGCCAACAAAAAATATATTTCTGCACATTAAAGAAAAATTGCACTGGTCTATAAAAACCGGTTTTTTTTGGTCATCTTTTTTTAACCCCCTCCCTCCTTTCCACCATCCTTATTAATAATAATAATAACTGTGAAACTAGTTCATACCCTTCCCTCTCTCCCTCCCTCCCCCTAATTCCCTAAATGTTCACGTAACTTATGGACAGCCTCTCACATCGAACATGAAGCTACGAATACGGGCTTATGAGAACAGGTGTTGCAGGATAACGTTAGATATGCATTGTACAGAACAGAACAACTGCCAGTAAAAAACGTGCGAAACAAAATGAATGTGCTTGCATGTCAACTACAGCATTTCTAGTCAGTGGTGACACGTCACAACTGTTTGTGTTTCCGGTCAATCTTCCGTCATGATTCCTTTTTGAAGACTTTCCTGAAAGGAAAGTTTGGGGAACGGGAGAAGAATAGAATAGAGTAAAATATTGATTGATAATATTCAAGAATTGTATGGATTCTAAGATTGTCCACATTTATGCAAATTGCTCAATAACAGAGAGGTGTGCCGAAATTGTTTATATTATAATTAATATATGCATATATAGTAAAGGGATTGATGATGAGACCATATGCACTTTTTTAAATGCAAGTGTCCCTGTCAAATGAAAGGTCCCGTCTTCAACAACAAAAACTTACAGGATACACAGTGTCAATCATGTCTAGTTTCGAATTTATCGCCATCCATTCTTTGCTGTTTCGAATTTATCACCATCCATTCTTTGCCGGTGCTTTCATTGGCCGCGTAGCCATGTCTATCTTTGTGCATGAATGAAAACTATAGGAAACGTGCACGGCAAGAAATATAAAGCAATAGCAAAAAGATATTACATGCATGTGATCTGATCAGCAATAGTAGATCGACTTCGACAGTTCTCATCAAATGTGTTTATGGTTTTCTATAACATTAACTCTTTTTTCTGAGCTCAACAACATGGCCGGTACGGCTACGTTGGTAGAGTCTCTTCTGATGATAATATGTTTGCGAGGCTGAATCTGTCCACTACTATGCTCTTTATTTCAGAAACATCATCAGCACATCGGAACACCATAATAACAGTTCTAGTAGGACACGGCTACTGGAGACTTCATGAATAACGTAATTATAAGCACATCACGCGAATGCATGGCTTCGCTGCTTACGCCGCCATCTTGAATACTTCTAGCGTTGTCAGAATCCCTTCTGATATGTTAATTCCAGATTTTTATTTTCTGCATTATTCTCATGTTTGCTGTGAGAGAACAATTGTTTTGTTATTACGAAATGGTATTGTGAATGTAAAGAGGAATTTCAAGAATTAATAATAACAACATAAGTGAAGTTCCAGTATCACGTAGACAAGCCTATCATGTTGTACCTCGCCCTTGTGTTGCCGGGGCCCGAAAGGGGAGCAAAGAATAGCAACACTGTTTACCTTCCACGCATGTCGTAAAAGGCGACTAAGGAGGTTCTGAGATGGAGTTGGCTGTCCCATACTATATAGGGTCAGTGTCCAAAGCCATGCTTCAGTCGGATGTGTCAGGCCGAAAGGCGCAGACATCGTAGCAATGTTGTAAACCATGACACAACGCATTCCGTTCTCCGGACTACATCCTGCTAATCTGCAGGAGTTTGAGAACGAACGCAGAAGAAGAAGAATATATTGCACCTATTTCTCTAATTTTTATTTCATCCAATTTTATTTCTTTCCATTTCCAGTTACTCTCGAATTATGCATGATTCTCTTTAGTGTGTTGCAGGGAGGGATTTTGAGGCTGTGCGATAAGTCCGCATGCTCTTGCTGTCGTCACGTCACAGTGTTTTTCTTTTTAATTTGCAGAAAAAAAGCCCAGTCCGTACCACGGATTGAACCCGACACCGCTTGCTGTCGTAACGTCACAGGGTGTGTTGGTTTTTTTTTAATTTACAGAAATAAAAAAACCCATTCCGTACAGGGGATCGAACTCTGCATTTAACTGATGTTAAACACAACGCACTAACCGGTCAGTCATAGACCACATTCAATATATAATTCATAAATTTGGCACTTTATGTGGTATAATGCTATGTAAACAGTTACTTCTACTGACCAATTTGTCCTAAGAAGACCACTAAGAAAGATTCAATTTCTACCACTCCCTATCAACATTTTACGCACGTTTAAGCTCTCCCCGTTTCTAGCTGATTTGCTAGAGGATAAACGTCGGATTGAAAGGATCGTATGTGTTTCCATAACAAATACAGCTATCTTTATGGAGGCTTTGGCACGACCGACTACAGTCTAAGTCCTATTTGTAAATGGACAATCCAGCTTTCTAAAATGACTCATTTGACTCTTCCCTCTATTTTCATTGGCTGTCACGCAAAGTAAAATCATAGTGACCAATTAACATGACTGGAGCAGTCAAATGAGTCATTAAGAAGGTTTGATATCCCATTATCCAATAGATGTTATATTGTACAGTGTCATGTGTTTCACTTAGACGATTTGTATGGAGAATTCAATTTAGACAGACAAGCGTACAGTGTCACTACCTTCGGTCTCTCTGACTATTCTTCTTCTTCTGCGTTCGTTCTCGAACTCCTGCAGATTAGCAGGATGTAGTCCGGAGAACGGAATGCGTTGTGTCATGGTTTATAGCATTGCTGCGATATCTGCGCCTTTCGGCCTAACACATCCGACTTCAGCATGGCTTTGGGTCACTGACCCTATATGGGATGGGACAGCCAACTCCATCACATAACCTCCTTAGTCGCCTTTTACGACATGCGTGGAAGGTAAACAGTGTTGCTATTCTTTGCTCCCCTTTCGGGCCCCGGCAGCACACGGGCGTCTCTGACTATTGCCATGCTGCTCATTGTTCACTTATTTATACATTTCAATTTATAATCTCACTAGCCAATGAAAATCACAAAAGTAATCGGATTGACCTAAGGAAGTGACACATAGGTTGATCTATACTCTGTTCACTCTAATAAAGTAGTGGGTCAATGCTTCTGATTGGTTGTTTGAAGCAGAAAGCATTAATCGATTGGTAAGTGCCCAATAATATTGTTTTTAAATTTTTAAATTTATTAAAAAATGTTTTTCAAATATTTTGTTTTAAATGTTTCAAATAATAATGTTTTTACATGTCATCAGCTGTTTAAAATCACCTGTTGTTGCGGAATAATATGAGGGTGTGTTTTGACTCACTTCATTCTTAGAGTGAACCGAGTATACCTAATTTCACGGCTTGCTGATCTGTATAGAGATTTCGATTAGTAGTCTGCATGAAGGATCAGTTTGCCGTTCTGTATAAAGGTTTCGATTAGCTGGAAAATGTGCTATGTGACCAATCATTTGGAAATGCACTGTAGCAATTCAACTGTTACTAGATCCTTTGTCACAATAGTTGACCTTTTACATTAGTTAGTCTGTCACACAGCCAATACTTAGCACTAGGGTAATCTTTTATATTTGTTACTCCTTTACGAGTACAATTGTGTCCTTGCATATATTGTTAAACAGAAATGATTAGATATGGCATGAAAACTTTGTTCGGTTTCTTCTTTTCATTTCTTTCGCTCGGAATGTGTGTGTATCTATCTGCATTTTGCCTCTTTTATAGCTGTTTATATTATATTTTATTGTTAAGTTTATTACTTGTATTAGTATCATCATCATGTGACATATTCTTTCCATAACATGGTTTTCCTATTGGGTTATCTTAACACTCCGCGAATTTATCTGCCACAGCTACAGACATGTTAAAATAATATGATATATCACTGCATTATCGTCGTCTTGGGCGCCCTCTTACCCTGTTTCCGTTAACTCTGCCTTTAGCTATTAATCTCTCCACGCTGTTATGTCTTTCATATGACCAAGAAAACTCAGCTTTCTTACTATGATGATGTTAATGAGCCAGCCCTCTTCGACGTCTATTGATCTTAACACTTCTTGATTTATCTTTCAGTCGGTCCATGGTATACGTAAAATCTTCTGCAGCATCATATTTCGAAAGCAGCAATGTCCATGCTTCACAGCCGTATATTGAAACTGGAAATAAGCATGTTCTGATTATACATAGTTTGGCTATGCTGATAGTACCTTGACGAAGATTGTTCAATTGTCGCCATTGCAATTCTTCTCTAGCTTTCCACAGTGCAATCCCCTGAGATATTTATATTTGTGCCATAATACTCGAAATTTGTTACGCACATAACTTCAAAATTGTCATTTATTATTTTTGGTTGCACTTTAACTTTATGCGTTGTCATAATTACAGGACAACATATAACATATAACTAGATAACATTGGTGCCATATCTTATTCAGGATATAGCCATTGGTCCAGCATTTTTGAAAGTAGTGATATTCATTGCAGTATTTACATTAACTAGTGTATCATTGCTTTCTTAACAGTCCGTATGCACAAGCACAGCTGCCTTCGTCGTGATTAGAGTCTGGTACATTGGCCATCACGGACGCTTATTGTACTTCCTATAAACCACAGAGTCGGATAACACAACACTACTAATCATTAATTATAGTACTGTCCATTAGAATATTGTATACATAAATATTATACAGACACACTGGATATAGAGCCAGATGGCGCCCAAGCAGGAGATATATTACAGAAATGAAAGAAGTCACTGGAGTAAGTTAATATACAGCACACACACACGCGCCTTCTTCAGAGAACGCTCTTCTAAGCTACAGAGAACAAACGAAAGGTAGAACGATTATTAATTCAGTTTTTGTGTATATTTGATGAGTTTGACAAAGAATAAATCATTTGTCACCGTATTACTTTCTTTGTGGCAATTTCGAGACCCAGACAAGATAAGATTTTCGTACAATCAAAACTATTTTTCATATAAACCCATAGTCCTACATTGTAGTAAGTGTATCACTTTAGAAACAGCACACAAATTACACCACATCTCTCTATCCTCAGTGCCTTGTTTGAATGTGGAGAAATTAAACATATTCAGTTCTCGGATATTGTCAATTCATACTTCTATAAGCGGACATTCGACACCTTTTCTTCTTCTACCATTAACTATCCCATGCAGGACAGTGTTGGTAAAAGATCGTGCCTAAACCGCCATTGTTAGATGACCTTCTGAACCTGCAATAGCATTTATTTCGTTTCTCACGTATGCATTGGTTTTATTATTATTATTATTATTATTATTATTATTATTATTATTATTATTCTGTTGGCGTTCTCGCACTCCTGCATATTATCATGATGTAGTCTTGAAAATGGAAGGCACTGTATTGTGGCTTACGGCGTGGCTGCGATATATGTCCCTTTCGGTCTATCACATCCTACTTTAGCATGACATCTGGATCAATTTTACCCCATAAAGCAGCGTTTCTCAAATTGGATTCCATGGAACTTCAAGATTGCTCAGGAAACTAGGGGTTTCACGTGAAATGATGATGAACAGGCTAATCATATTATATGTACTCTGCATCTTAAGGCGTGCATGACAAGTAACAGTGTCGCTATCAGTCCCTCTCCTCTTTCAGGTCCCGGCACCACACGAATTTTCTGTATAGGGACCTAATTGATGCGCAACATTCATCTGTAAATTTTGATTTAAACAGTCTGTGTCAATTTCTTATTAGTGTAATTTTAACAATATCAAAGTTAACATAATGGTATGCACACCCTGCAACAAGAAAATTATATGACATTACAAGCTGTATCAATAGTCACGATTTATAGACGTGTGAATATTATTATACTTTTTATGGGTTTTTTTAAAACTAATCACACTGACATCGAAAAGACTGCAAAGAATACTCCTGACTTATTGTTAGATAATTATCCTCAGTCTAGTTTGATCAATACGAGCACATATAGCTTCACAAAGCAATGCAAGTCCATGTAATTTTAATGAATGCTTAAGACAAATCCTAGTTGAGGCGAGTTGCCAATTTGCTCGGATTCGGCACATCGCAAAAATGTGATACTCTGCGTAGAACAAGGGTTCCAACCGTGGGGGATTTTCGTGATCTCCAAATGGCTCTTAGTAATTTTGGAATTTAGTGCAACAAAACAATGTCATTATTCACATTAACATTTTTTAAAGTGTGTACTGTTTGCATAATTGAAATTAAGTGTTTCATTAATTTTATTTATGTTAATCCTGTAGTGTAATGAAAAGCAATGTTAATTTTATTTATGTTAAACCTGTAATGTAATGAAAAGCACTGTTAATTTTATTTATGTTTATCCTGTAATGTAATGAAAAGCACTGTTAATTTTATTTATGTTTATCCTGTAATGTAATGAAAAGCACTGTTAATTTTATTTATGTTAATCCTGTAATGTAATGAAAAGCACTGTTAATTAAAAGAAATAGAAATAGTAAAAACATAAGACAGACAATGTTATAAATTGTTTAACTGTTGTGCTTTTGTTGCTCAGACGTTGATTTTTTTTAATAATGAGGGGGGAAGGGGGGTGGTCATAAAATCTTTGAAAAATGTTCAGAATGAGTCAACACGAAAAGATTGAGAACCGTTGATGTCGAATAACGTATATTGGAAAGGAATATGAGAAAAGCTTGAACTTTGAAAATTAGATTAGATACAGTCAATTGAAACTCCATAGTAAGTTCGAGCGACAACGTAACAGAAAATAGCTTCATTTGGTAAGGTGAGCAACGACACACAAAAAATGTATATATAAACAACCAAAATATCGAAGGATGTCTGACAAAATGAAAAGTACCGCAGTAAGCAGACAGATGAGTGATTTATACTAAATAAAGTATACAGGTTACTGTAGATACCTAACTATAGATATAAAATAATAATAAATAACAATAAAACATAGAACAAAGACAGTTATCAACGTGTCGGTCCTAATGGGACCTTTACCAAGAAACAACAAAATATCGCTGTTTCTTGATAAAGGGCCGACACATTGATAATTGTCTTTGTTCTATGTTTTATTGTTATTTATTATTATTTTATATTAGGGCTGTACCGGATTCAAATTTTTGAAATCCGGTTGGAGCCAGGTTTGGCCGAATTTATGAAGTGAGATCCGGCCGGAGTCGGATTTACAAATTTAAAAACATTAAAACAATAACGTACTACATCACTTGACTGAGGTGAGTGGAGTCACTCGACTGTTCATTACTGCAGTTCATTACTATAGACATGACAATGATGACATATACTCATATTAAATCATTTAAATGTAAAATAATTACATTTACATCATTCGGGCTACGGCAGCATGAATTCATTTATCATTGGGACTGTTAATGTCCCAAATTTTGGCCCTGTCCCATGCCTGCACAATTGACTGTTGAGTACTGCTGCTTGCTTTGTGCAAACAGGGTCCCAGATTCATCATAGATGTGGTCGCCAATACACTGGCCTCCAGTGATGCTTTCTTTTCCATCATTTCGTCATAGCTTTTCCTGTGCATCGATTGCAAATGGGTCTACATTGATGATGTTAAGAAGTCTTTGGGGCGATCTGATCGTCCATTGATAACTGTTTGTCACACAACTTACATATTACCTTCGCTGAATCATCGTCTTTAACCTTGAAGTAATCCCAAACGGCGCTGGATGACTCACATTTTGATGTCATTTTATTTTATCGGCAAGACCAAAGAAATTTACAAAAATTCGAAATATTCAAAACCCACAAACTCATGAAGTAATGTACCATTAAAATTCAAAATGAGTGTTTATTTCTAAAAATTCTTATTTACATCAGTGAGAAATAGTAAACCGGAAGTGCTACTGCGCCTAAAATTCGGCTAGGCCTCATGAAACATGTACAGAAAATTCACGTGACTAGGCAACACATATCCAGCCTAAATCCGGCAAAGTTGGACCGGAGCCGAAGGCGGATTTGTAAAAATGGCTGGAATCCGGATTTGCCGGAGCCGAAATTCGGTACATACCTATTTTATATCTATAGTAACTTTTATACTTTATTTAGTATATATATACATATATATATATATCTCAATGACAAGAAATCAGTTCGGAAATACAGAAGAGATAACACGATACGACAGCCAGAAGATATATTATACATGCATCAAAAGAACTATAATTAAAATGAGGACAAAGCTCAGAAGTGGAATCACTTTAAACTGAAGAAGAAAACACCGATTGTCATCGGGTCTCTTGGAATAAATCAATTTAAAATTTCTTAATCTTAAAAATTGTGCTTTTATTGATTTAAAATGTATATTTTGAGTTTTATTGCGTTTAATTGTTGTTCATGTTATTGAGAGAAATTTATCTCTGTGGTTTCTATTATGTTCATTATATACTCCACTTCATCATATTACAAAAGAGTAGCATGTCTTTCCAAGAAGGACTTGAAGCAGAGCCGAGAATGAAGTCCTGACTTATTCATCAAGGAATAAATTAATTGAGCAAATTTATTCTGTGAAGCTATGTCAAGGTTGATCGCAGATATTGTGAGAGATACAACACTCCAAGGTACCACATTAAGTGATGGCCATTGACATTCCGTGGCTAATATTAAAAACATGAAGCATTTAAGAGCACGTCTGTTGCACGGGTTCTAAAGAAGAGTAAAGAATAGTGACACTATTACTCGACATGCATGTAGTAAGAGGCGACTAATGAGATTTTTGGGTAGAGTTGACTGTCCTAACGCTTTGAGGGTGAAAGTGACTGGAAACCATGCCGAAATTGGTTTTGTCAGAACGAAGAATGCAGATATCGCAGCTAAATTATAAACTACTACACAACGCATTCTGTTCTCCTGACTACATCTTAAAAATCTGCAAGAGTTTAAATAGAAACAGGAAAAAGAAGCATAAAGGAAGTCGAAATATTATTAAACTAATTTCAACAACATGATGGAACGAATAGTTTTTGAAAACTATGCAAATGTATACACACTACTTTAAAACATAACAAAATATGAAAATGATGATATGATTACATCAATACTGACTAACTAGACCAGTGTTTCCCAACGTGATGCCCACGTCCCACAGGGAGGGGGGTGGATTTTTCAGAAGAAAGGCGTAAATTCGAACAAGTAATTAGGCTTCATTTAGGGAATAAATCAATTTTTGACTATACAAAAAATTATTTATGTATATGTAACACAGAGAGGCATCAGAATTGTATAAAGACTTAAGTGGGCCATGTTTAAAAAAAAAACAGTTGGGAAACAATGAACTAGACGAAATTTTAAGAAATCAACAACATAAAAAAATATTCCTGCCATAAATATGCTGGTCATTTAAGAGAATTATATAAGATACGTTTAAGAAACTATATCAGAAATTTAAAATCAATGACAGTTAAAGGAAAAGTTAAATTAATTTAATAACTTAGGATTTCCAGGTGGTTGCAACTGTTTATGGCCAAATTATTACTTTAATTAATAGGTCACAAATGACCCAATTACAAAAGATGCATACTAAATTTTCAAGAATGCCAACTTTCTATAAAACTTGTAATACTTTACTACAATTAGCAACATTCATCTATTTCACAATGACATATATGTTATTGTCAACTTTATTTTAGTTATTTTAATGTTATTCAGTCAGTGCTTTTTCTAGGCGTAAACGAGAATTGGTGTTCTTATATGTTGTGTAATTAGTAAAATTGTACATCTTATTATTCACTATGTCGTAATTAAATTTTCAGTAAATTATTGTCCCAACTATTATCTTGTGTGTTTAATTTTTTTTTATTTGCTACTACAGGAATGTATGTTCTTATTGTTTGCCGTATAGGGTCTCACGTAAGTAACCAAACTTCCACTTAGACATCGTGAGAAAAATATTATCAAGTACATGTTTCAGACATCTACTCTTCATTTTACATTTATACATGAGTAGAAAAGATAGTGCTTATAAATTAGTTTAAATCCACACAAAAACATGTCCCGCAAATTTTAGCACAACTTAAAAACATGAAAATATTTGAAAGTAAATATGTTTCCAAAAAACACCACAAGTGACCAAAGAAAGTACAAAATTGACAAAATATATCTCATGTTCTGTAGTCGTTAAAAATAACAACATGTTATAAATTTGGCTATAAATTTACCAAAATGGCAACCCTGTTACATTTGTTAACATTTTATTAGGTACACCCATATTAAACGACACAGATAAAAAGTGCTGAGGAAACGAATATTTTTCAAGAACTGCACAAGCATAAAGTCACGACAACATATATACAGACCTCGTACTAAATAAGGTCATAGAAATAAAAATAAAAATCAACATCAGAAATAAATCGCCAAACGCTAATGGTATATAAAATTAAACAATAAAATCAACATACAATGTGTCCATGTCTTCTGCCTTATTATCCAGTCGGTCAGACGCTGATATGGATTTCATCAATGAACTGGACACAAGCCCCGAGATAGATCCATAGAGCTTGATGGTCAGGCTGTTTCAGATGACCAAATGGTCAGAGGGTGTCCGACAAAGTGGACATATGTGAGATGCGTTGCCATCCCTGCGCTATTATGGAGACTGGGGCTTGATGAAATATAGACATCTATTTTGTTTTTTATTTTGTCGTTTTCTGTTGTTTGTCTCTTGAAAAAGGTTCAATTTGAGCCGATACGTTAAGAATTGTCCTGTTTAGTTTTATTGTATGTTTTTTTTAAATATATTTTTATTAATAGGCTAGGTAAGTGTTTTAGTAACCTGTTTACCTCATTTTGCGTTACTGTTTCAGATGACAGAAGTCTTCTTCTTGTGGTTTCGTACAGTGGACAATTTTGTAAAATATGTTTTGTGTTTCATTCATGTGGAAAGTGCGTGGGTTCTGGATGGTCAGTAAACCATATTTGGCATCGGTCAGGACCACTATTCTTTCTTCCTTTAGGTGAGATGATCCCAGCAGTAAAAGAGTTTCTTTGTTTGCTTCACACTCTGTCTTGACATTTTTAGAATGAACACCCGTGGCTATCGATTTTTCAAGTTTGTTTCCCCTATCCCCTTTCGCCCTATTTTCCAGAACGATTTTTGCAAAAGGACATCTAAAGTATAATGGAAAAGACAGAATTGAAATGAAAATTCGCGAATGATTGTTTTAGGTAAACCCCCTCCCTCTTACTGAATATGTATATATGGCCCTGGGGCATCATTTTATGACACCTGTCTTCGAACCACGCAAAAAAAAAAAAAAAATTACATGTACCTCTCCACTATATAACTGTTAAAGTGTATTACGCATTATCGTGCCAACACCAATTTCTCTTGTTTACTGAAGAGGACTCGTAACCTTGCTATCAAGCTTTGGGGTATTTAACATTGTATGCTCCGGAGAGCGTACAATTATCCTGTAAAAACGTATATTATAGTGGTGATAAGTGCACGAGTTCAGAATGTTAAACATCTTAGCTATCCATGCATGTTTGGCAGCATATCATATTCAGGACGTAGCCATTAGCCAGCATGTTTTTCCTGTAGTGATTTTTAGGCAATATAAATACATTTTCATAAGACATCGTGATTCAGCATAAACCTGGCTTTACTGGGAAATTTTCGCAATACCTTGCTGTTCAGCAAGTTTTACAATATTTTGCTATTAAATCATGCAATAAACGTGTATGCAAAGATATTGAAACATCGTGCAGGACACATTTGTGAGTCATCAATTGAGTGACCCAAAATTTCGCTTCCAGGGATGCCCTGTTACACTATGAGACAATTGAGTGAAAGATCGATAGAGTATGATGAAGAACATTTAATACTATACATCGATAAAGAAAATGTATTTGACAAAGAAGATAGAAACATTTGTTGGAAAATGTTAGAAAACTACGGCACTAGAGGACACTTGTTAGATAGTGCAACATATAAAATTGCTAAAGTCCTGTAAAAAACAGAATGCGTTGGAGACTTCAGTAAAACCCTGTACAATATATGTAGATAAATATTAAAATAATGTATAACTGGTTAGATATGTTTTACAAAGAGCTTACAGCAACAAATTAACGCCTCGACCTAAAGGTCTTGATCAAAATAAGGAAAGACAAGCATAGAAACGAGCACCAATACAGGCGATAGTTATAATTCCCAACAAAATACCCGCCATATGAAGACGTAACCAAGAGAAACAAATGACGTAGACGACAAGAAAACTCAAAATAACAGTTCATCAATCCAAAGAAGAGTTCTCATAAATTATATATAACCACTAGAGATGCATATCATTGCTATATGCACACACGATGGATACAAAGTCAAGGGTAGACCGTGCAAAAGATGGATTAAAGAAATAAGTCAACGAAAACAAACATATATAAAGCACACAAAAACGTCGTCTCAAAGAACTCTTCTGCCCCTGGCGCTGCAAGGCATAAAGGGGTATAAAGCGAAAAGAAAGATAGATGTACATAAGTGAAAAAAGTATGTAGAATACGATCGAGTTTTAGCATTATAGAAAGATGTTGAGACAACCATGGAGACACATAAAGCTGTTATGAAAAGATTTATATACTGTAGAAGTCTTCTTCTTCTTTCTGTCCTCATGTACCTTTCGGTGTTGAGGGGAGAGTGAGTGTACGGTCTTTTGCCCTTCTATTTGCCTCCTCTGCTGTTATATTTCCGAGTGTCTCTAATACACTATCTATCCACCTTTTACGAGTGCGTCCAATAGGTCTCCTGTTTTCGTATCGTTTGTTAAGTGTTTTTTTAGATAATACTTTGCTCCTTCTGTCTGGTTATGTGGCCGTACCATTTAACTTGTTGTTTCTGTATGTATTCTATTGGTGGTTTGATCCCTAATTGTTTCCTTAGTGCTTCATTCCTGATTTTGTCTCTCAAGCTAACTCCAATCATACGTCTCACACATTTCATTTCAGTGGTGTTAATCTTATGTATTGTTCTAGAATCTAATGTCCAAGTTTGACACTGATAACACAATGTTGGTAAGAAAATTGTGTTGAAAAGCGCTTTCTTTGTTTCTAGTGTAATATCTTTGTTTCTTAGTAAAGGTGTTAATTGACCAATGATCTGACAGGCCTTATTACATCTTGTGTTTATTTCTGATTCTTGTTTGTTGTCATATCTCAATGTGCTGCCCAGATATTTGAATTCATCTACTTGTTTTAGTTGTTTATTATTTATCTGTATGGTGATATTCTCCTTTTCTCTTGCAATATTCATTACTTCTGTTTTGTCTATGTTGATTTTCATTCCAAATTGCTTGCCTGCTGTGTCTATTGTGTTTAGGTGGTCTTGCAGGTTTTTAATGCTGTTGTGGAATAAAACCTGGTCATCTGCAAAAAGCAGTTCATTTGCTTCATTAGAATTTGCTGTTTTGTTTATATGGTCCATGTATGTAATAAAAAGTAGTGTGGATAATACACATCCCTGCTTTACTCCTGTGCTAATCACAAAGTCCACTGTGTAGCCTGCAGCCGTTCTTATAGTGCAACTGCTGTTGTTATAGAGACTTCTACAAACGTTAATTAAATTTTGGCATACTCCATAAATTTTTAATGTTTCCCATAGTTTTTCTCTGTTTACTCGGTCAAATGCTTTCTCTTGATCTATGAAGGATATGTATAAATTTTGGTTGTATTCTATTGACTTCTCTGCCAACTGTTTCAGAATAAATATTGCATCAGTACATCCTCTGTTTCTTCTAAAACCCATTTGTATATTGCTAAGTTGTTGTTCTATTACAGGTCTCAGTCTTTTCTCTACTATTTTTGCATATAGTTTTCCTGCATGGCTTAACAAGGAAATTCCCCTGTACTGGTTACAGTCTCTTTTGCTGCCTTTCCTTTTCCATATTGGCACTATGATAGCTTTTCTCCAGTCTGTTGGTGTCTTCTGTTGCCTCCACGCCGTGTTAAAAATTCTGTGTAGCCAATATAATCCTGTTTCTCCTGCTGCTCTTATAATTTCTAGTGGTATGTTATCTATCCCTAGAGCTTTGTTATTTTTTGCCTTTTTTATGACCTCGGCAATTTCCTCTATGAGAATATTTGGCTCTTGTTCATTACAACTCTTTATGGTTTCTTTTGCTGTATTATTGCTTGGTGTTGTATTTAGTAACTCAGAAAAGTATTCTTTCCATCTTTTTAATGCTCTTTGCTTATTTGAAATGGGATTACCTTCTCTGTCATTTATTAGTTCTGTAGGATCGTGATTTTCTGTTCTGGTTCTCATAACTTTGATTGTTTTGTAGAAGCGTTTTGTAGCTGTTTTGTAATCCGTATTCAAGTTCTTGCCAAAAATCATACCATGATTTACTTTTAGCTTCTTTAATCAGTTGTTTTACTTTTTTTCGTGCTAATGCATATTTGTCATATGTTTCTTATTCTTTGTTATGTTTCCAGTCTTACTGTAGAAGTAAATATTAAAAATGAGCTGCTCGTCATGTATCGTTAGACCATATACTATGAACACATCATGAGAAGAAGAAAGATAAGTGTCTATAATGACAACATTCAAATTCAAGAGCGAGGAGTGGTAGAAGAAGACCAAGAAAGAAGCTGTTAGCTTATTAGCTTGTAGTATGTGTGGGCATCATAAGCTTTTGCCTTTTGTCGTTCCCCGGGTGAACGACGGTTGATTGTATCTACACTTGCCGTTTAGCGTAGGAGTGGGAGCCTCAGTTATCGTTATAAGGCCACATGTGTCGCCTTGCTTGCGTCGAGTCCATGTTTTCTCAAGGTTATATTGATGTTTTCTATCCACCATTTTCTTGGTCAGTCTTTGGGTCTACTAGAGGTGGTCGAAAATTTTTGCACTTTAGTGTGACGGAACCAAGGCACCTGAAAATTGGTGTTAACTTTAGTCCTTCTCTATGTATTAACCTTTCAAAACGATACACTTCCCCATCTCCTCTTCGCTTTCTTAATGCGTTGATTGTAAAACACCACCTCCTTGGTCTAAAACCACTTCTCCACTTTAGTAATCTTCTTCTTCTTCCGCGTTCATTTTTAAACTCCCACTGGATTTCTCTTGCAAAAGGACAAAGGTCCTACAAGATTTCCAGATGAATGTAATCCAGAGAATGTAAATGTGTTGTGTTGCCGTTTTATTTGCGCCAGTGGCCCAACATATCCGTCGTCTGCGATACTTCAGTAATCATGTCATGTGGGTCAGAATAAAACGCACCTGAAGCGGATCCTTTATGTTTAGAAAGAGGATATTTGCTAGGACAGGCGAGTAAAGTGGATGGGGTATGATTTCGTACCAGCACTGCTGAGCAAAGACAATGGAGTCATGAGCTTCATGAGCCGTGATTGGCATGAGGAGACGGGGAAACTACCTAGCGGTCACCTTTGCCATGTGAAACTGCTCATGTAAAATCTTTTACGTGGTCCTATGACTTAGTCCCAACTCAGCTATGATTTCTTCAATGGTAATTCGCATATCTGAGAAGACAAGGGCCTCCACTCTTGAAATGTTGCTTGCATCAACTCCAATGGATGGCATGCCACTCATTGTCTCATCTTGAACGCTTAGGTGCCCCGTTTTAAAGTGATTTTTCCAACGCTTCACATCGTCATACGAAGGCCAGTCATCCTTATAAACGGCAAACAAATCATCATTAATTTCTTTTGCAGATTTACACTGCAAGTGCTGGAATTTTATTACAAAACGAGACTCCGTTTTATCAATTACACGGCTTCATACACAACTGAACTAGTTTCCCACCACTTTCTCATTCATGTACCACACAGCGAGCCATAAACGCGTGGGAATTGTCAACCAATAGTGTCTGTAAAATAATACACAACAATTCCGCCCGTCTTTACCATTTCTTATTATAGTGCAAAACTTTTCGACCATCCCTCGTATATATTAATTTTCTTTTGTTACTTGATCTTATTTGTATTTTGTTTGGGTTAATTATCATAAGGTGGTCGAACAATTTTACTTGCTGTCTTTCGATATGCTCAATACAGGATATTATACCTACTCTTGTCTTAATTTCTTCATTTCTTATTTGATCTAGTTTAGTGACCATTTCAGCTTTTCTCAGACACTTCATTTCACATGTAACGATTTTCCTTTGCTGCGAAGGACCAGGTTTGAAAAGAGTAGCAGAGTATTGTTATGAAAAGTGTAGATATTATCTTTTAGATTTCTGTCTTAATCTTTGAGCGAAGAAGTAATGGTGAAAGTTGTTAAGTCACTGTGTTTGCTCTCTGACACTTTGTTTTTATTTCTCTATTTTGTCTGAAAAAATTCTGCCTAGATATTTAAAAATCTTTGACTTGTTCAACTTTTGTATTATCTATTGTTATACCCATTATGTTGCAGACATGTTTATTTTCATAAATTTGGTATTTAAAAAACCGCACAAAGTCAATTGTACTTTTTACATGCTATTAGCAATGCATTAATTTAGTTGTGCAAGTTTTCCTCATTTTCGTATATTATATTTTGATCTTCGGCGAATAGTAGTTCGTTGATTGTATTATTAAATTCCAAAAGTATGAGCTCAGTGTCCCAGTTAGCTGTTGATTGTGGTATATTCTCATCGTTCCAGTGTGGACATACTCCCCCCTCCCCTGGTCATTTTCATTTATATCATTCTCTAAACATGTACATTGTCTTATTCCAGCATTCTCTTCGTCACTTTTTACCGTATTCATAACTGGCTTAATTAACTCAGCTCGATCACTTCTCTTATTGAACTATTATTTGCTGATGATCAAAGTTTAATATACAAAGATGAGGAAACTTTGCAAAAGCACATCAATGCATTGTTGTTAGCATGTCAGAAGTACAACATGAAAATTAATGTACAAAAAACAGAAGTTATAAAAATTAGCAAGTCTTCAACACCAATGAATATAACAATAGATACTACCAAAGTGAAACAAGCCAAAGAATTTAAGTATATATGTAGCATTTTTTCCGAAGATGGAAGACTAGATAGAGAAATAGAAACAAGGTGCCAGAAAGCAAACACGGTGACTTACCAACTTTCACCATTACTTCTTCATCCAAAGATCAAGATGGAAACTAAAAAATAAATAATATCTACAATTTTTATACCAACACTGTGCTACCAATGTCAAACATGGTCTTTAACAGCTTCGCGGCAAAGAAAAATCGTCACATGTGAAATGAAGTGTCTGAGGAAAGCTGCAATGGATACCAAACTAGATAAAATAAGAAATGAAGAAGTTAGGAAAAGAGTTGGTATAATATCATGTATCGAACATATTGAGAGACAGCAAGTAAAATGGTTCGGTCACCTTATGAGAATGAAGCCAGACCAAATACCAATAAGAGCATATAATACAAGAATATCCGGGCGTAAAGCCAAAGCTAGACCAAGAAATTGGTGGATAGAAAACATTAAGATAACCTTGAACAAACATGGACTAAATGCAACCTCGGCGACACATCTGGCCTTGAAACGACAGCTTAAGATACCACCCCTACGCTTAACGGCAAGTGTGAATGCGATCAACAATCATTCACCTGGGGATAGACAATAGACAATAGATCATTTCTCATTACTTTGTCATCCACTGCATCTTTACCTACCAATGCAAGGGATCTTTCTTTGCGCCTGACTCCCGCATGGCATAGATGGTAGATCCAAGTGATACTTTGAATATTGGGAAGAGTGGCCTACTCATTTCTTATTATGCACACTAACCAGATAACTGGTAAAACTAGTAATAGTAATATTAATAGTATCACCAATCATCTGGATTAAGACAACAGAGACTGCAGAAAATGTCATTAAAAATTCCTTTTCTTTTTTTCAATTTTTCACAATTTATTATTGACATCTTGTCCTTTATTGTCAATGTTGTGTATTTTCGGTAAATTAACAGTGTGTATGTGCGTGCGTGCGTGTGTGTGTGTGTGTGTGCGTGTGTGTGTGTGAATGTGAATATGAGCTGTGTTTCCATATCAGCATCATACATCATTCCGTATGAACGTATTTGACTGCAACAAAATTCAGAAATTCTCAATCTCTTTCAGTGTTGATAGACTATAACTTGTACATCTAATGATATTTCCCTCCAACTTGTATCTCTGCCTAATTCGTGCTAGTTCTAGCTCAGCTTTATCTTTTAATAAGGTCTTTAACAAGATGTCATGTTTATTTTATTTGTCCACAATATTTTATTTGTTTTATTTTGATTTCCTTTAATACATTTTTCTCATACGCTGTATTGCGTGAAAATATGTGTTTCCTTTTCTTTTTTGATGAAAATACTATTATATATTCACATTCCAAAACATAACGTTTGTTTTATAGCTGTATATTTTTCATGTTTCTGAACCATACATTAATGTGAATTAGATAATAATTCTCATTTTTGTTTTGTGATTTGTTTAGATGATAGTAGTTCCATCGTTTTATTGAAAATACTTTTGGTCACCATATTTTCCTCTCAAATTATATGCATCTGCCATCATTTGTTTCCATATTATGATTTAAGAAGACTAAGTACAATTTTGTATTCTACGTGTTAGAACAATCATGAAAATATGTACATCAATATCCATAGGTGTTCGGATTGTTTTCTTCCGCAAGAAACAGACAGAACTCATCCGCAGTAACGAAATCTCTTATATCGTCAGTCCTCGCAATAAACTGTATGTTTCTTTCTTGTTAAGGTGTCTTGTCATAAATTGACTCATTAATTACTTAGTTTATTTTTTGTGTGTGCAAAATCTACTCATGTTGAATTTTAACTGACAGGATTTCTTCCAAGTGAGAAACTTGTGTACATGGCCTTTGAGCTTGCCGTCAATCTCCGATGAAACCAGATACTTTTACCGATCAATTTACGTGTTTTCCCGTGGAGTGATTTTTTCTTGGTGAATAGAACTCAGGACCTTCTCCGCAGCCATAGGTTAGGCCTAAGCTCAGACTGTCTACGGTATAGAAGACCTTCCTACAGAATGAATTAGGACCCCATTCGTTACGTTTTGAAAATTATAGTTGAGCTTTCGGTTGGACAGTTTTAAAGTACAGATAACTTTAAAAACAAGAATGAACCTACGATTATCTTTCTGTGTTTATAGGAAATAACTAAATGTATGTGCGCTATTTACGTTGTTTAATCATGGGAATGGATGCAAGCATTTTGGCGGCTATTGATGTTACTCAACTGATATCAACATAAAATATCCCCGGATTTATAAGTTCTGTTCTACATGTATAAGGTTACCATAATTTTTAGACTTCAAACCGGACCAACAATAGTAACACGAAAGGTGGATATATGGACAATATAGGCGGAGTAGTGTTCTATTTTGAATACTTTCCATCTAGATCTAAATGCTTTTGGTACTTCTGTATACTAGAAACATCTATATAAATATTATATCTAATTTAGATGACTTTTTATATTTTTTGTACGAACTGTTGTTAATATTTGTTAACGTATTCTAATATAAAATTGAACTAGCAACTCTATAACACAAACAAGCCGACTCCTCATTAGATAAGCATTATGACATGCGATTTCCTTCACAGCACAAGCGTGTAATAATATTGTCAAGAAAAAAATATAGGAAACCACTAAAGTAAGCAAGTTTGAATTGTACATTAAATACATGATGAAATATCAAATATTCTGAAAATGTGCTGTTACCACTGACCTGATACAAATATTGAATATCACCACACCCTTAGGCTGTTTGGTGCCATGCACACAGAATTACTACATGTGTTGATTAAAACATGTAGAAATAAAACCAACCTAGAAGCAGAGACTTTACGTATAAACCTGGAAAATTTCGATCAAACCGTGACTTATTATGACCTTATGTGTGTAGTTCCAAGTATTTTTAAATCCAATGGAAGTTGATTTGTCCCCCCCCCCCAAGCTCATAATTTACTATCAGCTCTCTATTGATAATGATCTGCCGTCTTGATGCGATATTTTGTATTGTATGCAAAGTCTTGAAGCCATGGAGTAAAACAGACTTCACACTGGTATTAAACAACTGAATTAAATTTGTTTTGCTGCAACAATGCTAATAAACTCCATGGAAGAGGAGTGATGAGAATGAGTTTGTTCATTATGTAATCTATATGATTCTCGATGATGCTTTCCAAATATGTAAACGTTTACACATAATCTGTCGTATATCTATTTATTTTTTATTGGATCTGTTTGTTATTATTAGTTTTCATTTCATTTTTTTCTAATTACATCGATTTGTAGTCCATTTGTTATGCTGCTTTAGCAAGTCTGTGTTTGTTTTCTTACGTGTCTTGTGCGATAGCAGGCATGTGGCATCAGCAAATCAAGATCATACAGTTGTTTTTCCCACGTCCATTGCATTCACGTATTCTTCCTTAAGGGTAGGTCACTATTGTCCAATCAGTCGATCCATAATCAAATAACCACCAGAAATATTGTCGGGGATAGTCAACATCATCGTCATACACAAGTATAAGCCTAAGCTTCAAGTTAGAAATCGTGCATATGTAACTACTCTGTGTTCTGTTCATAGAATGTCACCTGATCTCAAGTCTAAAGAAACATAAGGATTAAAAAAAACATATAATATAAGTGCAACGTGCATGAGCTAACAAAGTGCTACTTGAGCATAAACTCGATGATGTCGAAGGCAAGTACAACACACTAGGCGCCACTGCCACCACGCATTGTTGTGTTTATAGCGCTAAATTCCAGTTCTATTGTTTGTACTGGCTGTATCGTGGAGTGTTTGTTGGTCTTTTTCGTAAATGGTGCGTGTTTCTGCCTCCATTCATCAGACGATGTAGGCATAGGGCTATGCTGGTTTTTCTCATTGTCTCCCACAATAATAGGCCATATGTGGGTTTTTTTCAAAGCAGGATACGTTATCAGCCCTAATGTTGCCGGGTTAAAAGAAAGCTCAGAGCAATAACACTGTTCATGCTATACTTGTCATAAATAAGATCAACTAAGAAGTGTTAGTCGTGGGATTAATCACCCTTGTCTTAAGCGATGAAAAGACCACATGGTGAATACATCGGATGTGTCGAATAAAACTCGTATACAAGAGGTAGGCCTAGGTCTAGGCCAGAACTTAAGACAATTATTTTCTCCGAACTACAACATGGTAGACGTTTGATAGTTATCGCAAAAGAATTTCTTTATCAAATGCTGACCGTAATATATTCTTTTCTCCCTACGTTTGGTTTATTGAGTCATTGACTTAGCCTAATTATTTTGTAGAAAAAATAACTGATGTACAGGCAGATATAGCCTATGTATAGCCTATAGCTTATTAAAGTGCATGACAAGTGGCCTGGCGGTACACTCTACTTTATGAAAAAGTACATAAATTCACCACTAGTGATGTGCGTTCGATTATAGGGGTCAGTTGTAGATCGATATAAAAGGATCGCCCCGTAGCCATAGACTGATCAATAAATTATAAATGTAGGCCTACTCCTATTTTTGTCCTAATTTCATTTCATTTTTGTGTGTTTTTTTTAAAATTACGAGCCGTAACTAACTTCGACCAGGTGACTTGCTGTTTATGCCTGTTGTTAAATATTGAACATTAGTAATTGCGTTGTCGCACAACAGACGAGAAGTGACTAATTGGTGTCTGTGGTCTATATCGATCACTTTAGCAGGAGGAGAGATGAGTTCCAGAAGTAAAATGAGGTCAAAGGGTCATGAATATTGATGAGCCGTTAAGAACGATACAAGATGGCCACCGATGGTTAGGGTACACTAGCAACATACTTAAGGCTTAGTCGCAGACGTGTTTAAGTTTGGATGTTAACAGTGTCCCGTGCACTCCATCTGACTGTCTGCTGTGAGGATATAACTGGAATGCTGAAAGATGTCCCTATTATGTGTTTGCGGTAAGTAATTAAATAATATAGGGCCTACTAGATGATATCTTACTTGCTTGGTCATGAATCGAGTAATAATGTTATCCAGCTCGAACCTAGAGTTAGATACAATGATACAATCAATTCAATGGCTCAATACTCAATGCAATTTATTTAGGACTTACAATAAGTAGCAGGTAAGGCCTAGTTATACTCAAAGGCATTTTTAAAATCAACCGTTAAAATGTTAATGATTGTGCTTTCATTACATATTTTGTTAGTTATCAGTAATTTTATTATTAGATATAATAATATTATATAATTATATGCCCAGGCTTATATTATTATTTAGGTTAGGCTGATATAGAGAACTACTATGCCATGTTAGATGCATCAGACACATCGATTCATAATACTAGCCGAAATCGTTTCTCCATCTTTGTCGTTTTAAGGGCCTATTGAGTTCTACGAGCTCATAGTCATTGTCATAGTGATTGTACATTTATGCATACACAAACAATACCAGTCAGAATATGTTTTGCCCTTATTTATATGTGTATGCCGCACTATGTCCTTCTCATTTACAGGTAGGCCTAAGTATTAATTATAATTCTATACAGTAGTATTATTAGTAGGCTTAGACTCCTTTAGGCCGACATGTTGTCTTAACAGGCAATTACTCAATTAGGCCTAGGCCTACGTTGCCTAATTATTTTTATATAAAAAAATTGTTGTCATACTCCGATGCCGATATAAATTACAAAATAAAATTACTAAATAAGGCTTTTCTTTACTAAAAGTAGTAAAAGATAAAAGGTTGAGGAAGGGGGGATGGGAGGAAGGAATGTCCAACAATTACTCAAAGATGACAGGATATGGGTGGAAGCTGTAGACTGTAGGGAGTTGACTAAAAATCGCATACAAGCTTATGATGCTAAGTACAAGTATAGTCCTAGGTCTATTATGATACATTACATGATGATAAATAATACAAGCATATGTTATTATGATAAATTAAGACAACTTTTGGGAGAGGTCTGAAAAAGATTGATAGTTTTTAAAAAGTTATTGACAAGATGAATGGTGACAAAAGTTGATGTCAACAATACTGTTTTTATGCACCAATTAAATTGTTGAATGAAACAAATAATATGGACTGGATATAGACATTCAGAGAAAAAAAATCATCAGTCACAAAATAACAGGTGCTAAACATAAATATACATGGAGATAAACTACAACAAGTAGAACATTATCAATATCTCAGACACAATCACAAATGATGTTAGATGTGAAACAGTAGTTAAAAGGAGAATAGGAATGGCTAAAAGTACTTTCAATGACATGAGGAAAATATTAGCATCAAAACAAATTACAAATAAGCTAAATATGAGAATTATAAAATTATACATCTATTATATATGATAATTGATACCCTTGAGATTTGGATATATAGAAGAATAAGGAAAACATCATGGAAAGAGAAGAAAGCAAACAAATACGTTCTAACTACAAATATAAATAACCAAATGGTCAGAGGGTGTCCGACAAAGTGGAATGGTGCCGCAGTAACCTAATGAACAAATAGTCAAGCAAAATGAATTAAACAGGTTACTAAAACACTTACCTTGCCTATTAATAAAAATATA
This sequence comes from Meghimatium bilineatum, assembly GCA_034231615.1. NCBI lineage: Eukaryota > Metazoa > Mollusca > Gastropoda > Stylommatophora > Philomycidae > Meghimatium > Meghimatium bilineatum. The sequence continues at coordinate 89,985,609 of CM067299.1, forward strand.
TTTTAAAAAGTATATATAAAAAAACATACAATAAAACTAAACAGGACAATTCTCCACGTATCGGAGAATTGTCCTGTTTAGTTTTATTGTATGTTTTTTTATATATACTTTTTAAATATATTTTTATTAATAGGCAAGGTAAGTGTTTTAGTTACGTTCTAACTACACTTTGTAGGAAGAAAGAATTATTAAAGGAAATAAAGATCAAGCAAATAACATATTGTGGACAAATTAAAAGACATGACAGCTTGTTGAAGACCTAGCTTGAGGCAAAGATGAGCAAGAGGTGGAATAGATACAAGTGGGAGAGAAACATCATGAGATGGACAAGTTAGTCTAACAGATTGCACCACCAAGACAAGATATGGGATGTTGCAGCCAACCTTCATTGATGAGATGGCACTTAATGATGATGATATTAATAGGCTCCATTATATTATAAATAAACCTATGTTAAGCTATAAGGCAGGGCATACATTTAATCATTTTCATGTTTATTCCTACGATAATATTAAAATATTTTGTATATTAAATTTACATGGTCACTGAGTGGCAAGAGAAAATGGGGAAGGCTGAAAAGAACTATCGAAAAAGAAACCACAAAAGCTGGTATGAAAATGAATGATCTGAAACAAATGGAGGTTGATCGACAAGCATGGAGAGCTATGGCATCTGCTCTATGTGCCAAGCTTGGCATAAGAGGAAAATTATGAAAATGATGATGAATATTAAAGTTCATGGATGGTAAAGATCTGATAATAATAAGGAATATATATTGCAAACACAGAGAAGCAATAAGAATTGATAACCTAACAGGAGCATTTCAACACATCAAACACAGGGTCAGACAAAGCTGTGAGCCGTCTCCAGATATTTTCAATTTATACAGTGAAATAATAATGCAATCGATACAAGATACTCCAGGAATATCAGTTGGAGGGCATATTCTAAACAGCCTACAATATGCGGATGATACAATTCTGACAGCCGAAAATTAAAATATGGTTACAAGAAATTATGATTATTATTGCAAAATAATGTCAAAACAAAGGGCTTAGTCTTAATAGCAGAAAAACTGAAGTAATGGTAATATCAAAGAATAAATTTCCCCCAGAATGCAACATCAAAGTAGATGGGATCCGTCTGAAGCAAATCAACATATTCAAATATTTAAATACATTAATAACATCAGATGGAAGATGTATTAAAGAAGTGAAATGTAGAATTGCCCAGACAAAGGTAACATTTCACAAGATGAAGTCCATCCTATGTAATATATTTTTATCAATTGAGGTGAGATAGAGAATTCTTGGAAGCTCTATTGAACCAATTTCTAAATATGGAGTGAATCTTGGATACTCAGCAGAATGGTGAAAAATTATATTGAGGCAGCAGAGGTGTGGTTTTTTAGAAGAATGTTAAGAGCACTATGGACAGATAAAAAGCATAATGAATATATCTTGAAAGAAGTTAATTCAAAAAGAGAGCTGCTTACCTGCATCAGAAAGAAACAGCCACATTTTTTTAGCACATCATGAGGAGGAAATATGGAACACATTGTAAAGTTGAAGAGCATGTGGGGTAGGGAAAGAACAAGAGAGAAGATGCTTGATAACCTAGCATTATGCATGGGACAACATCATATCAGAAATGATTGACAGCACACGAAATAGAAAGCTGTGGGAAGACTTGATAACAAAGGCCACATAGCATGGACCATAAGAAGAGGAATATTAAAGTTGTCATTGGTTCTTGATGTTAAATAATTTCATATATTTTATGTTCATGAAAATGTTTTGGACAGTATTCAAAATTCATAACAATGACCTCTTTAATAATTGACCTATTTATACAATATTTGGGGCTGCATAGCGCAAGTAGTTAGCACACAGGCTTTGTATATGATTGATCCTGTGCTCATTTCCCAGTTGAGGTAGAACTGCTTTTCAGATTGCAACTGCTCCTGGGTTGACCCAGTCTTAATTGGGTACCAGATTAATAATCCAGGAAGTAAAGACTGTGAGGGAGAGAAGATGGCTATCACCCTCATATAGCAGAGCCACTGAAATGTGAGATTACTGAAATCTCACATCCCTGTGACATTAATAAATGCTACAGGTTAACTTTACTTTTTTTTTAAATATTTATAATACTAAATGTTGTGTTCCCAGGTATTTGGAAAAGCCCAGGAGGGGGGAATGGGAGACTATCCTACACATATATCTTCAAACAATAGGTCATAAATGAATGGTTGATAGGCCTATGCGACAAGAGTTTTGGTGTTTTCTAGAAAGCTATCTTATGTGTGGGTCTATGATTTAAAATTCCTTCATGAACCATTGTGTAAGTATGCAAAGCACAGTGTTAAAAAGATGTTTAATATCAGCAGTACTGAGACTTGATGTTTGAGTATATTTCCCTTCTAGTTGCAGTGTCTCAAGCCTGCTAATAAGGTGAGAGGGGTTGGGCTTAGTATTAGGAAACAAATCTTCTTCTTCTTCTGCGATCAGTTTCCTATGCTCATAATTCTATACAGGAAGGTGGGTCGCCTCCATGAATTCAGTCGTCAGCAGGAGGTCCTCACGGTTGCCCCACAGCTTTACCTTCAGATCTGTCTCTTGGGGCCATATTTTAGTTCTCTCGTCATCAAAGAGTGGGCATGTCTGCAGAATATGTTTTTTAGTCTGGGGACCCTTTTGACATGGGCATTGGTTAGTTTGGACAGCCTTAATTTTGTGGAGATGTTCTTGTAGTCTATTCATTTTAAGAGTATATTACCGGGTATGTCCTGCATTTAATTACGGGTACTGAGTTTCTATGTGTTTTCTGCTGCATTTAGTTATTTCTAACACTTTTAGCATGTAAATTAATACAACATTAAACATTTTTCTTACTACATTTTGTCATATTAATAAATGTAGGATGGATTTTAATGGCTGTTAAAATAATAGTAACTTTGCTATAGCAGTTAAAATAACAAATAAGGCCTACAGAAGAGATCTTTAGATTGTGCCCCAAAATAGAAATATTCAGTACCATATATAATTTGAACCCGAAACCCAATGATTGTAAGACCTGTGTTTTAGCCATTCCACCATCATCATCATCAAGTGCCATCTCCACAACGAAGGTTGGCTGCAATGTATCTCCTGTCTCTTGTCTTGGTGGTGCACTCTTCTAGACTGTAACCTGTCCATTGTGTGATGTTACTCTCCCACTTGTATCTCTGCCTACCTCTTGCTCACTCCCTTTGACTTTACCCTCAAGTAAGGTCTTCAATAAGGTGTCATGTCTTTTAATGTGTCCAAAGTATTTTATTTGCCTGATCTTTATTTCTCTTAGTAGTTCTTTCTTCATATTAAGTGTCTTTAGCACCTCTTTATTTGTTTTCTTCTCTTTCCATGATGTTCTCCCTATTCTTCTATATACCCACATCTCAAAGGCATCATTCCACCACTTACTATTTAATATAGCAACAATACAATATAAGTAGCTTCTATCAGAACAAGTTATAACAATTCTGAATCAAAGTATACATATATAGGCATAGGGAACAATCTTCATAGGGAATAGTCAAAAAGCAATAAATAATATGTTAATGCAATATTCTTACTAGATACCGGGTAATCTAACTACCAAAATAGTAAAACCAATGTAAAAGAGAAATAATAAACACAGGAACAAGGACTTTTTCTACTTTGCAGCCCAGCATTGATCTTTATCAAGAAACAAATACAAACAGGAAATAAACACAGAACATTATTAAATTATAAATACACAGAAATGGTCTCAACATTCCATTTTCATGCATCAGAAATAACAAAAACGTTAAAGGTAGAAGTGTGGGGTTAAAGAAATTCATGGGCAGACAGCATTGTAGACCATCCAGTTCAATAATTTTTTGCACTCCTCAGCATCAATGAAGATAGGTAATCACATGGGGGACTGAGTGTGTTGATGGTAACACCAGTCCAATCTAGTATCCCTGCAATCCTTATAGGTTTATGGATATGGAGATATATTTACTTAGAAAGAGGCAGAATATGAAATTCTTGATAAATTCTGAAATATTATTGTTTCTTGTTGTATTACATGGTTTTCCTATGTTTAATTTTCAAATATTTAATTTATTAGTCATTGCCAGAATATTGAGGAGATTACAACACCTGAAATAAATGCAATGCATTTTTAGTGCAAATTTATAACACAGGAAAAGGAAGTTTGCAAATCACTGAAAACACACAAGAAACATATGCAAATCAACATTTCAACTAAAATGCCTTTTTCAAGTACATAACATAGCATACAATAAGTAAAGGGTGACACTGCCTATTAATCACATCATGATGCTAAATTTAAATGTTGATTATTGTGTACATTTTTCTGTGTGCTTCTGGTGATTCATAAAGCTTCATAACTCAGCAATTTTCATATGTTGGATCATAATTTTGCTGCAGTTCACCTATAATCAATATATTTATAACATTGTAAGCATCTACTTATGAATATTATTATTGTTACATGTGTGTTATGTGTAGTTAAAGAAAACTAACAGAGACCACAAACAAAACAGCATGGTTGAATTAAGGGGTATTGTCATTGTTATTATTATTACTATTGTCCATAAAAGTTCATCTTAGATATTTCAACACTTTGTGACATGATTATATCTACTAATACTGATAATTTTGTTATTATTATTATCATCTTCAGTAAAGGCCTGGTTACATTATCTAAGATTTAATGACATGAGATTTGTACTAATATTTAAATTGCCAAAGGTAAATTGACTATGGATTTAAGAACAATAAGTTTGAGAAGTCACATAACCAAAAAATTACTCAGCATCATACCTACTAGTAAATAAATTAAGAACATGATAGACAATAAGCAGGGAAAAAACATGTTGGTTTTAGAAGGAGCAAGAGAAACAATTATTGTTTTTAGGGAATCAACAAAATCCTATTATTTCTCTATATCCTTGTCTATTTCTTATATTAGGCTCATTTGAAGTTCATTTATTGCAGTTTCCATTCCACTTGTCCTTAATGTTGTCTAGATTCCTTCAGATTTTCTCCAACCCTCAGGTATACATCTTAGACCAGTTCAAGCGACAAAGATGTTTTCTTTTGCAATGCATGTCCAACCTAGTTCCAGTTCCCTCCTCCATTTCTTTCATGATGATATTCAAGTGTAGTCCTGTTGACATCATATACAAAGCTATTAGATGTCCTCAACCAGACTATACATATTGTTTTTAGCAGATATTGTTTGAAAGTTTGGACATGACTTGTTCTTTAATCTCTTGAATTCTCATTCTTATAGTGGTGTTAATGATACATAGGAAGCAAATAATCCATTTTCCACACCATTAGTGAATACTGTGTTAGATCTGTATTATTTATTGTGAAATGGCATACCTAGAAATGATGTGGTCAGCATCTCTCCAAGCATCTTTACTGATATTACATATATGCTTACTATTAAGATTTGATCTTGTTCTGTTTTTGTCATAGGCCTAATTCTTAACATTATATTTCGAGACGATAAATTCATTGAAGTCCAGAAAAACATCCACCAATATTTAGTAGATGTTCTAAAAAAAAAAACTATTGAAATGTATATAGTAATAGACTTGTATAAAAACATCATCAGACTACTTAATTATCAATACTTTCAAACAAACAGCACCAATAAATCTTAATAAGGATTGCTCATCATATAGTAATATAATAAGAGGAGTGAGACAGGGGTGTAATTTGTTATTCATTATAGACATTTACACAGAGAAAATAGTCCAAAGAAGTTGAAATATTGTCAAAATTCATATTCAATGAGAGTAATAAATACTCTATAATATGCATATAACACTGTATTGCTGAAAGTGTGCAATAAAGATTAAAAAGACAATGGAAGTATAGTACAAAGCATTAAGAGATGCATTTTGGATATTAACATTCAGAAAAGAGAATTTATAATAATTACTAAAGTAAAGAAAAAAGTCACAGTGAAATATTGAAATACATGGAAAGATACATCAGCTAGTGAACACTTACTTACGCCTTGGGTCATCTTTATTTGCAATTACAGATGATGGAAGATGTGAACTAGATGTTAATAAGAGAATAAGAATGAGTAACATTTATTTAATGGACTAGCAATGTTCCTTGATATACAACATACAGATGTATTACTGGGTCTGCAATATTAATATAACACAGTGATACTTTTTGAAATGCTAAAAGAATCAATTCAACAAACATCAAAACAAATAATACCAGTTTACAGATGACAGAAACGAAGAAATGAGGGAGAGAGAAAATTTTACAGTTGATGGACACAATAAGAAAAACAAACACAATAAATATGTATATAAAATAATATGTAAAGAAATTTAGCAAAAATATAAGACAGACAAAGAAGTATGGCTGAATGATAATTGCAAGAAACTTGAGGAACAAAGAGAAGGCACAGTATATATATATTCACAAAAATACGTGAAATAACAGGAATTACAAAACAGTCAACAAATACAATTTGTGTCTGATGGCTGTTTGACAACAAAAGATGGTAAAATAATAATGGTCAATGATAAAATGATAAACAGATGGTTAGTATTAAAAGACAAAGTACAACATATGCAGAAAAATAAATTTCTAGTGCTTGATAACATTAACACTAAAGAAATTAATGATGGTGAATTAGGTGTAGAAGTGATAACAAATTTGAAGAAGGACATCAACAACAGTGGATATATACATGAATATCTCTTGAAATCTATCTTCACAGCTCTACCAAAGCAACCTGGTGTCATATGTTGTGGAGAACATCATATAATTAGTTTAACAAGATTTGTGACAAAAATTATAATGTCAATTGTAATGAGAAGAATATAAAAAGTAAACTCAAACCAGAAATTGGAAATGAGCAATGCGGATTTGTAGAATGCAGAGGCACAAAACAATGGTATATACATCTTCAGAACATTAATAGAAATAATGACGGAAGTAAACACAGATTTGTATTTCTGATTTATTGACTATACTGAGGCATTTAATAAAGTGAAATAGGAGAAATACTTAAAATGTTGAAAAATTAAACATTGATTGTAAATATCTGAGAATAATAAGGAATATATATTGGCAACATAGAACAGCCATAAGAATTGATAACGAAACGGGTTATGTGTAGATACACACATCAAACAGGAGGTCAGACAAGGTTGCGTGCTGTCACCCGATCTGTTCAATGTATACAGTGAAATGAAATAAGATTCATACAAGATATTTAAGGACTATCAGTTGAAGGACATATAAACATGTTGTGATAAGTTAGCCGAAAATGAAAACAGTTACAGGAAATGATTAAATCAAATGCAAAAGAAAATCATAACAAAGGGTTTAGTCTGATAAGCAGAAAAACTCAAGTAATTGTAATATCAAAGAATAAATGTCCTCCAGAATGCAACATCAAAGTAGATGGGATCAGTATGAAACAAGTCAACATTGTGAAATATTTAGGTATTTAATAACTTCAGATGGGAGATGTATTTAAAATGTCTAATGTAGAATTAGCGAGATAGATGAACCTTTCACAAGATGAGCACCATCCTATGTAATGTATTTTTGTTAATTTGAGGTGAGAAAGATAGTTTTTATATATTATATAGAACAATTCTGAAGTATGAAAGTGAATCTTGGACACTCTGCAGAATAATGAAAAGGATATTGAGACAGCAGATATATGGTTTTAAAGAAGAATGTTAAGAACACCATATTACATATTGTCTATGAAATACTATAAAGGAAAAAATGTTTTGTGAATTTTCCAATCTACCTATCAATTTGTAAATTATGAATTCCTAAGGTCGTGCTGTATATAAGACTAACTGCGAAATATAGCTACTATGCATCAAGTAGTTTTCGTGAAAATTGAACTCAAGTGAGTAACATGAATTATGGAACGAACTATAGTTATTTCTATAAAATAACCAAATGGTCAGAGGCTGTCCGACAAAGTGGATGGTGCCTCAGTAACCTAATGAACAAATAGTCAAGCAAAATGAATTAAACAGGTTACTAAAACACTTACCTTGCCTATTAATAAAAATATATTTAAAAAAGTATATATAAAAAACATACAATAAAACTAAACAGGACAATTCTCCACGTATAGGCTCAAATTGAACCTTTTTCAAGAGACAAACAACAGAAAACAACAAAATATAAAACAAAATAGATGACTATATTTCAGATTTTTACTAGATGCGTTGCCATCCCTGCGCTATGGAGACGGGGCTTGATGAAATCTAGTCATCTATTTTGTTTTTTATTTTGTTGTTTTCTGTTGTTTGTCACTTGAAAAACGTTCAATTTGAGCCTATACGTGGAGAATTGTCCTGTTTAGTTTTATTGTATGTTTTTTATATATACTTTTTTAAATATATTTTTATTAATAGGCAAGGTAAGTGTTTTAGTAACCTGTTTAATTCATTTTGCTTGACTATAGTTATTTCACTGTTTAAGATATATTTGTTCAACCTCTCAACGCATAGGCACTATTGAATATAATCTCCAACTCATTTGATTACATCTAGTCAGACATAATTGAATTATAAGTTTATAGATGTTCGTTGAAACTATTTTAGTAAATTTGTACAATTTCACGTTGTTCCAACATCTTTGTGTGACTTGTTTAAATTCGTGCAGTATGTCTCAATCATTTGTGATTCACCTGCATAATGAGTGCATGAAACTTGTACAGTCATTGAAAGATCTGCATACATGATAGCTAGCGTTATAGTCTTTGAATGCATGTCTTAACAGTTCTTTATTTTTTTTTATTGATCTGCATATATTTAAATCAGGATATCCGAATCCCTAACAATTTCTGCATATCATATTCAGGACGAGCGATCAACCCATCATTTTCTGGCTGTAATGATTGTATATGTGATATTCTACGTTCAGTAATTTACCATTACTGTATCAATGGTCCGGATACACGATTGTCTGTGTAGAACATTTTTATCAACCTTATACATTGGCTGTCCTAGACGAGCCATGCATCTCCCACCACAGAGCCCGACATATTGTTATATATTTATGGGAGGTCTGTTCAATAAGCTCTCGGACTTATTTTTTTCTCAAGGAAAACCGTAATACGTAGAGCATTGCTAATTGTCAGGTGCATGTGATGATCATGTGCCAGGGTATGTGCGAAACCGTCAATATGTAACTTCGTGCTTGAGTTGTATGCGGTCATATATGTGACGATGATATATACTTTGTCTCTTCGAATTTCAAAAATGGACGTCAGTTTTCAACATGATTTCTGCTTTCGGCTTGGAAAATACTGATTCAGAAACTTTTGAAATGGTGCTATCAGATTTCGGAGAGTCATGTCCAAGTAGATCTACATTTCAGTAGTATTCCCGTTTCATAGCGGACACATATTGTTGATGATGGATGCGATGCGCTTGATGATGTTGATGAAGGTCAACAGAACGCGACAGTGCAAAGCCAAGACCATATTGATGGCAGTCTTTGGCATTTATTGACTGATTCATCATACATTTTCCCTATATGACATGCTGTAAATGCAGAATTTTACAAAATGCAACGTCTCCACGATGCTGTGTGCAGATATCGCCATGATTTGTGACGCACAGGATGAATCGTGTATCAGCAATATATCTGCACTCGCCTGTCACAATGAACGAATTTTTGACGGACACATCATTGAAAGATTCTTGCAACCCCCATACTCACTTGATCTTACTCCGTGGGACGTTTTCTTGTTTATGCAATTTAGTAGAACAATAAATAATTGCTGATTCGATGACATTGATACGATTTAAGACAACGCGAATAGAACAATGAAGGCTGTTCCGGAAAGTGCCTACCAGGGATTCATTCTTTAGTGTGCAGGAGCGCAGGAATAGGCACATACTATTACCTACTATTCATACTTTGAAGGAGATAGAATAAAGTAGTCAGAAAATATGACAATTTTCAGGACGGAAAAAAAAATCTGTTCTGGTTCTTATTAAACATTCCTCATAAACACACACACACACACACACACACACACTCTCTCTCTTGTGTAACCCTCATATACACACTCACAAAATGTTATGTTTCTAGATGTGCTGCTGATTGACAGGTGATTAGACTCTCACAAGCTGATGCTCATTTCTCTTGCCATTATCTCTCAATAGTATCCAATGCCTTATTTATGTTAAAATAGTGTCGTATTTTTCATTTGACTGACATGTATCATTCTAAAGAACACGTCATTTTTTCCTTGATTATTTAAGGAACCTCTTTTTATACTACGAGATTGCTCATTTTATTATGATTCTTGTTAATTTACACATTATTGGTTTCCAATACGCTTTCATTGTTTCTTTATTTCCTTATTTATTATTATATATTTATTCCTAAGAGTAGTGGAAGTTTGTTCACCATACTTCTTTCACTCTCATTGTAGCGTAACTGGACAACTAAGTTGCAAAAGTCATATTTATTTAGCCCAACAAAACAATATTTGTGCATTAGAAGATTTCCAAGTTCAATTAAATGTCCGAATCCTAGCTGTGAAAAAGGCCTACATGTAAGGAGACGGTCGTTCCACCATGCAGACACAACAGCCCAATCATTTGTTTGTATTAATTGAAGATTGAACAAATTAACTGATAGAAAACCAGACTGATTTAAAGGTGGAAAATTGGAACAAGACTAAGACTTGTGAACAATCAATACAGAGTTGTAGGAACGAGGATGTGCTGCTGAGGAGATAATGATTGAGAAAATAGAAATACGATTCTATAATCTGCTCATAATGGTGTGGCCCTCTGCTGAAAACAAATTTCAAAGTTTTGTTGGATATATGGCGCTCTTTTCTTTGCATGCGATATTGTAATTTTAAAAAAAAATGATGCTAGAGTGATTTGAAGAGGAATATCATGCAGACTCATGATGATCGATTTATACGCTAGTGTTTTATGCATGATAAATAATGTGTATGCATATTTTACTATAACCAGAAAACGACAATTTCTTTAGCAAATTATTGAGACATATATGACAGTATTTTGTTATATGTTGCTTTTGTAATCTATAAGCGCACCTTTGCCACTTTAGTGGTTGATTGTGTATTCACTACGAAGAAAACTGAAGATGGTATACGAACACTACATTTTTTAATGAAATCATAACCTATTTAACAAACAGAAAACTATATATTTTTGCATTAAATGGATGCATGAAAGTCGAGTCCGAGTCCGTGAGATTGGTTTCATTAGGTTGAATTTATCGTAAACCGTCCTTTTGCCAAATTTAGCTCTTTGACGGAGTGGTACTTAGCGCGCCGGACGGCTAAGCCAGCAGGTTCAAACTATGCCGCAGGCACCTGCACATTCGGGCCGTTCCGAAAATGTCGCCAACGTACTAATGTATTTATGTTGTCTAGACAATCATTACAGAAAAAAACATTCTGGGTTGATGGCAACGTCCTCAACAGGAATTGTTACTAAGAGCTATTCTTCACTTGAATCGAAAGTGATCATGACCTTACACTTAATTCAAGGCGTGTATGTGTCTTCTCTGTGGATTTGAAGTACTATGGAAAAGATAAGAGTGTTCAGCACCTCTGCAGAAATAATCAGTCTCCTTAAAATTAAATTAAATACTAGAAAAAAATTCCCTTTAATGCCATTTCAACAATTAACATAGTTATCGTATATATGTATTACGTTAATTGCCGACAAAATTTTCAGACAATATGTGCAAAGTAGTGTGTAGGCAATATTTCTAAATGTCCACATGAAAATATTCACTCAATTTATGAACATAAATTAATAATATATAGCTCCTAAAATGCTGCACATTGAAGATGGCATATTGTAATATACAACAAAAACTATTGTTTTCCCACCAAAGTTACCATAGTACAAACAATCACATGTAGCATTTTTATAATGTATATTTCGTACGTAAATTTTTATTAAATTGAATGCAATCATTTATGAATGATTGTTTTGCCTGTGCACCAATTTCTAAACGCAAAATAGTAGTACAGGTAATATAAACTAAAAACAACACAATAAAAGATGAATTTTAATGGGAAGAGACTATTCTTTAGCTGTGTATCCATATCCGAATGTAAAATTAAAATGGAAAAAGGAGTGTATATGATGCATTGCATCAAATGCATTTCAAAGAATAATATCAATTGATGAAACCTTGTCTTCTCTTTACTTTCACTTGAAGGAGCGCCACTTGCTCAGGGCTGAGATATTTAGGGCTATCATGTATGCACTACAAAACGACGAAGAGAAGGTTGACAGAAACAGTGTATATATTCAGAGAACTATAGAAATGGTAGTGACCAGAGGAGAGGGGGAAAAGTGCAATCTCCCTGGAAAAGGATATTAAGAATCCACAATCAACAACTGGGACACTGAGCCTGTATACCCTTAGATGGCTGAGGGAATGGTAAGCAGAACACTTATATGAATGCTCCCAGTGCCGTTGTGTAGATTCCTAATCAAGAAACAATAGGATATAATCATTTCAGAAGTCTAGGAAATGCATACATCTTGAAATGGGTCGGTATATACGTTATGTTAGGAGTAAATGAGCTGCAACTGTTCCTCACATGCCATGTCTTAGTATTGTGTTTGCTAAAGAAAATCAACAACCAAGAACTCCACCCTTGTTGTAACTAATACAATGTGAGACATACTTTTGAAATCAACTGGTTACATCCTGAATATAATTTGGACATGCAATTTCATTGGTTTAGGCTTCAAAAGCCTGTTACAGTCTTTCAATCTGCAATGAGTGAAAAGTGTATCACCTCAATCAATGCAAGACGGCTTATCGCCTACTTAGACTTTGTACATGTCGCATGTGCTAATTTGTCCATTAGTGACATTTTATGAGTAGAAACGGTATGTAAGGCGTTGGACTTGGATCGACTATGTCTATTTTGTACTAGAATTCCAGATTTCTGTGCATTAACCTCCTGTCATTAGGCGCTCTAGTTCCTGTTTGGAAAACGCTCGACAGCATAATTCAACTAAGTTGGTTCGTCCTCTTTGTCGGGATTTCCTGCACCAACATCCTGAACACATCATCAAAGTGCGAGGTTCTACATTTATTTTACTACTGGTTGAAATAGTGTGCCTGCATGGAAGTTGATGTTGCCACGTGATTCTGTAAGATGACTAAAATATTGTTCTCAACTATAAACAATGTCTTCGTCTTAGCGTCATGTATTCGTTGTTATGGATGTACTAATACTTGCACTACGCTATGTCTTCTATCACTGCTCTGTCTTGACTATAGACATTTTGCTCAATAAATGATCCTTACTTCGCCGAAGACTAGCTCACTCATCTCTCAATTATGGGCTATGGCCGATTACAACCAAACCAGACTTTGTCATCGTTAAATGGGCTGTTACTAATTTAAGCAGAAAAGTTTCAGTGTATGACAAGTCATCCAATGAAGGAAAGATTCCAAAATCTAGCAATGGGGCGACTGAAAAGAAGCAGCTTTATCCATCAAGCTAAACGACTCCGTAGACAACTTATAGACTTACCTGCAGTTGACAGCCCCTTAAGGTATGTACCAGAACAAACCCCGTGGAGTGAAAGGCATGGAATGTCAATATACATTCAGACCCATGTGAAAGGAATACTAAACGAGGACGAACAGAAGAGTGTGCAGCGAAGGACAGTCACCCTGTTTCCTGGATGAGGAATATCCACAAGATATATGGGTCAGAGTATACACAGATGGGTCAGCACAGAGTGCTGTGAGATATGGAGGTACAGGTGAATATATAGAATATCCACACGAGCCTAGAGATACAATCAGAACACCGACATGAAATTTCTGCAATAGTTATGATGCAGAAAGCCAGGCAATTAGTGTGGTAGCTAAAAAAAACTGCTGAACTCCAACTCTGGCCTACAGCCTGTGGTATTCCTGACAGATGCAAGGTCAGTGCTTCAAGCTCTCCAGTCTGGAAAACACACAGACTTGAAAAAACTACTTATCGAATTGTCGTACCAGTATAGGGTAACCATGCAGTGGATACCCTCTCACTGTGGAATACCAGGAAATGAAAAAGCAGACCAACTGGCTAAGGAAGGTGCTGCCGAAGACCAACCAGATATACCAATCAACTACCATCAGAAAAAACAGATGATCAAGTCAATAGGAAAGCCACAAACATCAACACAAGATGACTATCACATTATGAACAGATCAGAACAAGTTATAATTCTACATCTCAAAACAGGACACAACCGACTCCGCAGTCACATGTATACAAAGTTCAAGATTGGCAACACTGCCATGTGTACATGTGGACGGGCAGCACAGAGTGCCAAACATATACTTCAAGAAGTTTTTTTTAGCATGAAACGCTGAGGCAGACGTATTGGCCAGAGGAAACAACACTGGAATCAAAGCTCTATGGGACACTGTATGAACTACACAAAACAGTGAGTTTTATTAAGGAGACAGAATTACAGATATAGACATGTTTCAAGTGAACGAAAGAAGAAGAAGAAGAAGAAAAATGGGCTGTAGCATTTGTGTAGGCTATAGGGACACAGACGTATTATCAGAGTTGTTTTCTAAGCGCAATGATATCACATTCACCTTTGTCTGCGTAACCTGACATAATTCTCCAAGTTGTTAGCCAGGTGTTTCATTCGATTTTCGAAACTATATGTTACTGAGATGGATCGCTAGAATGTGCTTTTAGATCTAGCCTATCTGCAAGTCCTTAATAACAATACAAAACCCTTGATATATCTTGAAACATAAACAACACGACATTGAATTGCACAGGTTAACACACACTTCTAGTATAACACAAACACCGAACACATTATATACCAACGTGAATTATGATACGAGTTGACAAACATATATAAACTGTAACTACGATCTTGGTGCTTCAGTTAAATCATGGTTTCTCAATTTTAGATAACACTGAACACATCAAATGTCACAAACATTATTTAATGTATTACTTTTTATTTACAATAAGAAAATGGGCAATCGGTGTTGATATTAATTGAACTATATTTTAAATCTTGACCACCTAGGACTATTGAAAACAGCGACAAGCTTCTGTTGAAAATGGCAATCTTTTTAAGTTTACTAAACTGAAAATAAAATAAAACATCTTAACAACAAATGTTAAATTATATGTGCAGTGAAACTTGAAAATTAACTTTATAAACTTAATCTAGTGCCCAACACTAAATAGTGCCCAAATTACTGTAGTTTTCAATGTGTTTTTATAGTTTTTCTTGAAAAGATATATATTAAGTACCTAATTTTAGCGGGTCTGACAGTCTGGTTAGTTACAACTTAGACATGTATTATTTTATGCACAAATGAATACACTTTGAAGTGGAGCAAAATAAAACTCACATATATATTACCCAATTTTAAGGAAAAATTATATTGACTGTTTTGTCAGTCCTAAATTAGTGTAAAAAAGATCGTGTTGAAAATAGGTTTTAGTCAACAAGGGGTCCTCATTGTTCATAACTGTCAAACGTTTCCAGACACCACACCCCCTTACCTAATTGTTGACGTAATTTATAGGCAGCCAAATAAATATTAATAATAATGAAACCCGTACCAGTTATGGTTGTAGGGGTGCTACATTAGAACCATCAGTACACAAATCTCACTAATCATTCCTATCCTGACATCCGGAGGAATGTGGAAACATCACGCCCGGACAATTTCTTTATGTTAACAACTCAAATGTTTTTGTACTACCACTCTCAACTACCGCTGGATAGACTAATCTTTGAAAATGGGTGATGTCTTTTTATATGTTAAAATCAAGTAATCTTACACGTTTCACAATTATCGACAGTGTTTTCTGCTGACCAGCATATTGGGTTATTGTGTCTCGTAAATACATGTTTTATGTTCTTCAAAGCACACGTGTTGCAGACATTCATATAACTTATATTCCAATGTATGAATCTTTCTTTCTGTATTTACACCGTCATGTTAGCATATATCCATATTAAATAATAGATATTACTGGTGATGTGTATGGTTCGATCATGACTAATATACTAGTTTTTACTTTTTCAATATCATGTTCAACCTTACCATGGCTGGTATAATTATTTTAAGGTTGTTTTTTTCTTAATTTCCACACCAGAACAGCGATCGTTGCAATTCTTGGATTCGATGTGTTTTTTTGTGTGCATGTTTCCATGGTACAATGTTGGTACCCGTTAGGCTGAAAATTAAAACACGTATATGGATTATAAGAAGTCAATCAATAGTTAAATTACCATAAATATTATTCTTCGCAGACAAAATAGCTATGAGACAAACATGAAAGAAATGTTTCACTTCAAGGAAATGGCAACACCAGAATAATTTTCAGTTAGGTAATCATAAGGTCATCTAATACGTTAGTCGTAGCAAAACCCACTGTTCATTAGGTTATTGTTTATTAAGATATTAGATGAAGATTAGAACCAATCATTTTGGAACACACGAAAAAATAATAATTCTCACATAAGGGATGAAGGAAAAACGACGCTTATACTGATTTATTTCTGTGTAAAACAAAATGAAGTGATATCATTCATGCGTAGCCTTAATATCAGTTTTTAACGAATATTATTTTGATCTACGGTCTGACGCTTGACACAAGGAATAATTTTTAAGTCTCTTCCATTCTAATGTATTTAGATTTTTCGGGCAGCAATCTATATCTTTCTCTAGTTGAAACAATTGTATGTTTTCCATGATGTATAAATAATGATAAATATATCCGAAATATAACATAAATCAAATGTTGCATAAAAATATAAACGTGCCATAAGGATACTTTCAAGATAAAATTTGATCTAACAATCTGTCAGGAACATTAGTTGTAGTAGTAGCAGCAGCAGCAACAACAGTGGTGGTAGTAGTAGTATTATCAGTGACAATGATCGTAGTAATATTATCATCACCATCTGATACGGATGTCTGCTCAATTCAAGGCTCGTGTGACTAACCTTGCAATAGTCAGGTGTTATTAATATTCCAGTAGTTTCCAAAAGCAAAGGTTTCCTCGTTGTTAATAACCTTCGAGCACAATTTCTTGGTACATTTCATTGCTACTAACTCACGAGTTCTCGAATAAAATAATGGTGCTCGACACTCATTCAAGCACGGGTTTAAACGGAAACTTGTTGATGTTAAAATTAGTTAGCATGACATTTTAGCAACAAAACACAAGGCTATACATCGTTTTGACTAAAAAAGCCTTTATCATTACGATAAACAAGGAACCAACTATGTTGCTAAATTTCGCTTCACTAATTATAACACTTTTAACATATTAATTGTTTGTACTCGTACTCGCATAGTGTTACCGCAGCCTCTAGATTTCCTGCACGTTGGCTTTTTTTTTTTGGCACTGGTGATTTACCACTGATGCAATCACATCGCCCCCAAAATATGTGTAGTTAATTTATGTGACTAACGAAGTGAAGATACGAGCGAAGCCCATTCTAGGGTTGCCAGATAGTTCAAACTGTTTATGGTAAAATTTCAGGTAGAACAAATGTTAAACTCATAAATATTGTATAACTGTTGAAACCATAACAGAACAAGCTTGGATTCAGTTACTTGCAATTGAAGTTTCTAATTACAAATACATTCATCTAGTAGGTGCAGTGTTTTCTGTTTATTGTTTGTAGTTTGGCAGAGATTGCTCTAGAGACACTTCTACCAAAAACAACATCACTAACTGGTGTGACCACAGCGTTTCATAATTTAATCAGATGAAACAAGAAAATATGGTGTTTAAAAAAAAATTATACCTAAATAAAGTGTAAAATTAAATTGTTGTTTTACCAGTGTCATTTCAGAATAGGTACCTTTGAACTTGAAATGTTTATGATCTTGAAAATATTAGACCCACCCCCCCCCCTCCCCGAATCGTTTTATGTGAACTTGGTTTTAACCAAGTCCATATCCATTTATCCTATCATAAGAAACTGTCCATGCATCTCTTTAAAAAAAACTTGTCCAAGTATCTTTGACTAGGTAAACTGCCCATATCTCTGAGAAAAATTGCTCATTTATTTAGCCTAGAAAAATTGTCAACGTATCATAGTCTAGGAAAACGGTTCATGTATCTTAGGCTAGATAAATTGCTCATATTCTTATCTTGGCCTATGAAAAATGTCTATGTACGAGTATCTTAAGTCTTAGAGAAACTGTCCAAACATTTTAGCCAAGGAAAAGTACATCGTAGTAGAAGCATTAATCCTTGCCGAGAATAACCATTTCCTTCTTACTAACACCTTGTACAAATTGGAAACTTTTGTTTACAGTAATGGACGAACGTGCAGATACCAAAATCAGACAAGACTGGTTCAGACAATAAAGTCGTCCAAACAATTCAAAATATATTATATGCTATATGCCGTTAATGTAAGCAGTCAAACCCGTCCTAAGAAAACGTGAGAGTCATGACAACCATGACCGTGTATATATATGTCATAATGGCTAATAAAATAACAACCTTCTAAAATGACTTTTCATTTGAATTTTTCCAGTGAATTTCATTGCGGTGGACACCGCAGCAATAATCATAGTAACCAATGGGGTGCAAAGGGAACGCATTGCTCTAGGCGGACCCAGGGTTAGCAGATAACCAAGATCCCAAATGTACCTCCACGCGGTGCACCCTGGAAACAGAAATACATCTGCTCGAGCTGATTCTGGCCAAATCATTTGGGGATCGTGTCCGAAAATGTGGAGGTAGTAGATGGAAAGAGATTTGCCTGCACAAGAGACAGACATATCTCCGACACCACCAGCATCACCACATATAGCGACACTGTCGACATACAGTGAAGCTAGTCAGTCCAGTCCGAACATTGGAGGGGCGGCCAATGTAAAATGCACGTAAAGGTAGATACATGGCGAGAGACATAGATTTCATACCGAGTACAATGAAACAATGAAAGGGCAGAACAGCGCTAGAGGGCAGCGCGAACTGCTAATAGAAAGTGAAAAGTCCCTAGGAAAGGGGAACTACAAGCTCTGTTAGCTCGAGACGAGCTTCTAGTTACCTGTGTTCCTTACAGGCAGAGACCCAGACCCATCCATTGGCGTTTGGTAAAGCAAGAAGACCTAACCCAACTCTAATGTAGAGCCTTCCTAAATCGGAAATACGCTCGCGAAGAGAAAGGGTTTCGTACTCGATGCGCTCAGGCACAAAAGGGACAACGATTTAGCCCTGGCCCAACTCTACTGTCAGGTTTTCCTACACCGGAAATACACTTGAAGAGAGAAAGGGTTCAGTACCTGATGGGCCCAGGTGCTATTGGGACAAGGACGCTCAGCTCGAGAACGCCTTGCTCTCAAACGCGTGGTGTGAGACTCGAACTTGGACGAGGGTTACACGATGTCGGTGAATGACACCTCGGCTAAGAGGGCGAAAGAGCCAGGGTCCAACTCCTCTGCTGAGTTCTTCCCCTTAAGGAACCAGGCTCACGGATGAGAAACGGTTCAGTACCCAATGGGCACAGGCACAGCACGTCCAATTACACGAGGCAAGTCCATAGACAGTGGAACACCTCGTTCGAGACAGACGAGAGAAAAAATCGTCTGGGCGAAGAGTCTCCACTACGCGTGCCTGGAGACAGATATAGAGGCTGTCACAGGCTAAGGGTAGCCCACCCGAATTGTCAAGGCATGCCGAAATCGGATGTGCTAGGCCTACAAGGCGAATAACGGTGGCACAACGTAATCACGCTCCCGGCGGAAATCGCACGGATATCCGTGATGGTTACAATGGAGCGAACGAAAAACAAACATAGTAACCAATGAAATTCACTGGAAAAAGTCAAATGAATAGAAGGCTATTTTCCCATTAGTCACCAGATCTTATATCTTCGACAGTATCAAGTGAACATACAGTGTTGTGACTTTCAATGGTCAAAACATTGAATGCCATCAGGCAACATTATTTTGGAGTAACTTGAATACATGATTTATTTTGAGTGACGTAACTGTTGCCTGTCTACATTATTTTGGAATAAGGTCTTATCTATCTTACAAAAAACATGCTGAAAATACAACACAACACGGTGCACGTGACGTCTTACATCTATAGTAACTTCTTGTTGTGAGAGGCAAGGGCCTGACCGCTTTCAGCATCACGATAATATCTGTTGTCAACTGGACCATAGATATGTCTTTGCTAATGGAGAAGGGTGTTTAAAACAGTAATTACCTCTTTTTCGTGAGAAATATTTTCATTCTTTGTGGAATTTATTGTGTTTAAAGAGGGGGGGGGGGGAAATGGAGGATATTTTTGGTTGCTGTTACTAAATTTCATATTATGATTTTTAAGTGGGGAATTCAGATGATAATTTGGAGGTCAAGCACAGTACGTCGAGGATGACACACGCCCTCTGCTGAGAAGACGATAAACAGTGTTACAACAATCTCGACGTTACATAATGGTTCGTAAATGTGGCCCTGATGACATCTATTACTACTTTCAACTTCCTATGCGCTAAAGGACCACACTACCCAAAACAGGTTGGCTCTATCTGTAATATGAAAGCAGGCAGACTTGCGAATATGGGTGATACTGAGGTTACTTAGCGAAAAATATATTATCGAGAAATACCTGAAGGTCGTTGTTGCTGGATTATCAGTACCGCGACCTCCACTATTTTTGATGCTTGTAACGCTCTGATATAACCAATTTAAACAAACGACTGCTGTTGAGGGAATCATATCTCACCATAAGAGGTATATTTTACTTAACCAAAGCTTAGTGAAATGTTGCTGGATGTGGACAAGATAGATGAATTGTCCTGGAAATGATTGATTGAATTTAATAATAAATGTGACATGACTATAACTGGGCACTTTAGGAGGAGCAGAGTCAGTAGTGCGCATATGTAATCTCGATGTAAACAATATTAATATTGCTTGTCGTGAAGAATGGTATATATTTGTGTATTGATGAATCGGGTTACCTAACGAGGAAACACATGGGATACGTAAATACAGAAATATTGTATATTTTGGTTGCATATGTTATCACCAGCACACGCAGATATAACCGACAGGGCTAAGGATTATCGTTGTTGTATGTGCTTTGAACATAAATTTTAAAAATTGTCCATGAATATAGTAGAGTACATGTATAGCAGTGGTTATTTAACCGTTTCGCCCATGGTCCCATATTCGGACAATTTTTCTTCTGTGACGCACTTGGAGACTATTTTTAAAATCTTCACTTTCGTCAGGTCTTGTTACTATTTATTTTATTAAATATAGTTTGCATAGTTACTATTCTGTACCCCCACGTCCTTGGGAAGTTAAATTTCAAGTAGGCTGTTCTTCACACCACCTTCCGATGGAAACGGCTGGGAACCATATGGTCCAGGTTATGAACCACTGAGGTATGGATTCTGAAACAGAGTCAGTGCATTTTCGATGTATTGATATAGTAGTATTAATATTAATGATGGTATATTTCACTCACATCTCTTATCAGCCTTTTTCATATATTCTCAATTAAATAACATAAGTGACATCCACTCTTGTATAAGGTGTGCTTCCCTAATTCGCTGTAGTGTTAACGGGGTTTATGGATGCATGTTTGGTCCCAAAAGGAAGGCATTCCAGTGTGGCAATATCCAAGAAACGTCACTTCCTGTCAGAAACGTAACATTTACTTCTGGGCCAAATATTGCATGTCTTCTGTCAGCTTTATTGACGCAATTGTAGATATGGTACATCTGACATTCGCCGCCATCTTGTCTCAGGAGGACAAATATGCAATATACGTCGACCTTCGTTATCCATGGAATTTATTTTCCTAACACTCATTATATACATGTATTTGGTAGTATATATTGGAGAGAAAGTAAGTCCTAACACACTCATTATATAAATAACACTCGATATAAATCGTCATAAAAGACGTAAATATTCCAGTTAGTAACTTTCACACAAACACACACAGGTATATATACATATATATGTATTCATTTTTGCTCTTATATATGACTCTTTTTTGTTCAGATTGATATTGTGAGTCTCAAATGGCATCGCTTTGTATCGCAGTTTACATATCCTGTAGCACAACAACAAAAATATATATAATGGAAAAAATCCGTAGTTCTGTACTTTTCCTGTAACGCATAGCTTTTTTTTTCGAATTTAGCACGTAGTCAATTTTCGTTGACGAAAACTATCAACTCGCTTACTTGGGTAATTTTACCACCCCTCCCCCAATCCCCCGTTGTCGCTATGACAGTCAAAAATCGTTATTGATCGAGTATTGATGCACTAATCTCTCAACGCATCATACTCTATTGACCTCAACCTTCATACGTTACTGCCTCAGTGAATGCATATGATTAGTTAACCTTTTGCATCTGACCTCTGCACTATGCTCAAACAACTGTCAGCAAATACATATGTCTAGAAATAATGTTTGCCTTCCAACGGGCGTTTACTGTTTTTAACGAGTTTAATATTTTTTTCTACGTGCCTTTTACTAATGCCGTGTATATTTCTGTCCATAAGCTAACCGTATAATACTGTTTACATCTGCGTTTCTTTTGTATTCTTAAATTATAATCAATCGGGCGTTACACATTCTCGGTAAACAAAGAGGTCACTGCGTTCTGGTTAGAAAACGTCACATGACATTCATGAGAGTATGCAACTCTTTATACAGCTACTCTTTTTGTTATGTTATCTTTCGTATGTCTTCAATAGCCGAATTCGTAGGACCCGCGAAACATGATGTGAGAGCGATTATGGTAGTGGGTGTTCGATCCTAAAGGTAATCTATTTAAAAAATAATTTGCTCGTCGATATACTAACACTAAAACATATCAGCCATCGCAACATTACACGAAAAATATTTGCATTAATTCAAATTTTTCCGCTCGAGCAGCTCCTGCCATTGTTTTCTAGTAAATATATACGTACTTCATTTGGGCTGGTTACTAATCTAAGTCTAGTCAGTTTGCTTTTAACATTTCCCATGTCGTCAAAATGAGCTTAATATGTTTTCATTTTCTATTTCAGTTAAGAAGGCGCAGCTGGTTGGAAATGACGGTAAGTAGCATTTTCATATAACGACTAGTGTTAATTTTGCTATTACCAGTATTGTATCGATGTATTGCAGTAGTTTGTTATCTTGCTCATGTTTCTATAACTTAAGCTGTTGAGAAACCTGCCTGCAATTAATAAAGGTATACGCCATTAGATGGAAATATATTCAATAGAAAGATGGGAATCATTAATCAATCAAGCCTTTGATCCCCCTCTTATGCATAGGCCACATAATAGGATTTCCCATTTATTTCTATCCTAGGTGACCATCTCAGTCTCGATCCATATGATTGCTATCTCTGTCAAATCTTTCATGGTCTCTTGTTCATGTGTTCCTATGTCTCACATGTTTCCTTTTTTTCCTTGTTCTATTTCATTAATCGTCTAGTTATATTGTTGAATTTCGTAACGAGTGCCTAACCATTATAATGTTCTTGCCTTAATCTGAATGTCCACACAATCTTGATCTGTCTCCATATCTCTTATTTCTATCGTGTCCTTTCACATAATGTTTAGTATTCTGCTTCTGCTGTTGTTCACACGTTAATGTACATTTTCAAGTTTCTAATCCACGCAACAGTACTGTCTTCACATTTGTATTATAGCTCATAAATGGTTGCAGTAGGTTACTAAATTTCGCTCTCCAAATATTATTTTTAAAGCACTAATGATGTTCTGGCTTTGACCATCCTATAGCACGTTTCTCTAACTTCACCTTCAGACAAAAGTAATTATCTGATTAACTTTCTCACGTTTTGTTTCCCAACCCTTTTTTTTAAAATCATGTACCACATACGCCTTTCTAAAAATCTGACTCGCCCTATGTAACATAGGCCTATACATATTTATTTAATATCAAAAATTGAATTATTCCCTAAATTGAGCCTAGTTACAAATTGTCTTATCCCCCTCCCTCCATACAAAATTAATTTTTCCCCCTCCCTCTGTGGGGAAATTGCCCCATGTTGGGAAACATTGTTGTAACGTATTGATGTCATTTTTTGCATACGATGTTATATTTGTTTAGTACCAATAAACTGTACCACGCCCAGTTTTTATAAATTAATAAAATCCTTTGATCTTTGTCGGCATACTCATTATTGTGTATCCAGAAACAAATGTACCACTTCAGACATTACACCTGATACAACCTTAAAGAACGTCTGTCTTGTGTTCGCGAGTACAAATCAGTCGAATTTCACGCTCAAATCATTGCCAATTGTGTGATAAAATAACCATGTGTAAGTGACGTCTTATAATTGACTGTAAACATCATAATTTAATAAATATGTGTGAGATGTATGTTGACCAATATCGTAAATATATAATTGAACATATCGCAAATATATATTTGAACATATCGCAAATAAGCAAAAATTGAAACCAATGGCTGCATTTTAATGAAAAGTTTCATTCACATACCATTTCAAATTCACACACACAATTTCTATTGTATGCTTTATATATTTACTGGGATAATCATTTTGAAGTTAGGTAAAGCTAGTTAAACCTGCTATAGATTTTTTGTCTCGTTCTGTTCCTCTAATTTTACAAAACACTACCCAGGTAAGTACATCATCAGCTATTTTTATAGGACTCGCATGGATGATGTTAAATTTCCGGACTTTGTTTTTTTGTTAATGATAATATTTATTCCCGATATTGCAGTTTCTATGTATTGTGTAGTTTTCTTACACTCTATCATAACTGTGGGCCAGACCTGCCAAATAATTTGAAAAATCCAGATCACCTAGATATTCGAAACAGGTTTAATAAATATCTTGTTTTTTTCTTTGTATTTTCTTTCATTCTTGATTTTTCTTATTAAAATTCAACATCATAACACAGGGATTCCCTCATTGCTACATCCTCTCTCCGTTCCAGCAACCACCCAAGAGTATGCAGACTCTAAGTCCCAGTCATGTGCTGAATATTTGATCTTCAGATCGCTCCAGACAGGACACACTCCTCTGCCCTCACACCTGATTTCTGTCATTCATTGTATATGCACGATATCACCACTAGCATCATTTTCTTCACTCTTTTGTACATCAATGATTGTCCTCATTAGATCGAGCCCATCTCTTCTCAATACTATGTTAGTTAGTCGTCGGATCATCATCACTGCAAACTGGACGCGTCCATATTTGCTCCAATCTCTCCCTGGTTTATTCGCCATTACATTTCTGCCTACAGTGCCAATCCTCTGCTTGTTGACCATCATTCTTCTGCGCCCTCCAAAATGTTCACTTTTAGCAAAACCACATTTCAAACCCTTATCTTTAATCCTGGACATTGAAACGGAATCATCATACATACTAGTCTCACTATCGCGTGCTGTATCTTTTATGGAGTTCTAAACGTTAGCTCGATCCATTGCCTCATCACCCAGTTCAATCGCGCATCACGCTAGTTAATCTGCTCTTTCATTGCCTCGAGCACCCTCATGTCCCGGTACGAAAATAAATGTAGCTATTTTCAAACTCCTCAATTCACTGTTCGCTAACGAGACCCACTTTTACCTTCCTAACCATGCTCATAGTCACTCAAGCGGCAGACCCGTGTAACCTTCTGCGTTCTACCCCAATGCCCTGGTCACCGCCATAATCTCCATGGTCTTGGTAATCGGAGAGTATCGCCGTATAAGTTGGTATTCCAGTCACCAACAGAGTGTCTCGATCACCGTTTCTATTTCCTTGTGTATGTTCGATGTTGTAGTGGAATAGGCAGGCAATTTCTACAGCATCTTCCTGTTATTCTTGTAGACAACACGACCCCCATCTGCACTTATTCATTTCTCTTTTGACTGAGATATATGTACAAGTTATTCTGTATTCGGTTGTGAATACAACTGGATAAGTTCTTGCACTTTTAGCTCTTCCTGATACCAGACAGTCCATTCCCGACACGTTTTCCCCAGTTGTATTACTATATTTGTTGTCTAAACACGTTTTCTCTATATACACTTCCACGCATTTATTGCATTTTCTTACTTTTTCCTACTAACATACTTTGAGCAACGTGCCGCAAGTCTGCTTTTGCCATCCATGACTTTTTGTAATGGATTCGTTTTTGTTGTGTCTCATCTAGACGTCGAGTTTCATTACCTTACCAGCTATAGCATATTTCACTGGCTTTGCCCTCCAACAAATGTAATTATCTGATTAACCATCTAACGTATTAATGCCATTTTTTGACATATGATGTTAGGTTTTTGGTTAGACCCAATAAATATATACTTTATATTTCTGCATTATGTCAAGTTTTTATAAATGAATAAAATCCTTTGATTTTTGTCGTCATACTACCGTAATTATTGTGTATCCAGACACGAAATTTTACGACTTCAGACACAGATTTTGTGAGATGATTAGGCACAGGCGTGTCTACGTTTACAGTATTGTGTCCACCATGTTTGGATATAATACCTGTTCAAGATGATTTCGTAAATGATCTGTATGCGAGATTCTCGTGACATTGTCATTGACATGGAATGCGGTATCATACTGTGCCTTCATTGATATAATTGTTTCTATGCGTATCACTACTTTGCGGTTCACAATTATCCTAATGGAACGTTACTCCTCTAATGTGCCTGTCAATTATAACTGTAAGAAACTTTTTAAGGAAATTAAATTTCATCCGAATAATAATCAGATGTCTCTGAGAAATTGATAACCAATCTCGACTGAATGAAGGACAAACCATCATCCTTCTAATATTTTTCTTTCCCTTGTAACACATGGTTCTCAAATTTCTTCCAATAATCCCTGACGATATTAGAGATGACGGCATATGTATTTCAACATCTTTTAATTTAAACGTTTTATTTTCTGTTGCTACCCATTCCTTAATTTTAGTCCAGATTAATCATGTTAAGTTTAAGTGGAAATGGTAAGGTGGTAGTTTTAAACATCTGCGACCATGTTCCTGTATTGTCGTGTTTATATGAAATATCTTTGTACGCAATGTTTTTTTTTAAAATAATTCCATATTATTCCTGCTTCAGAGACATTTCGTTGAATGGAATTTTGTTTTAAGTCAGCCAAATCAGTATTACATCTTTAGTACTTGATGAACTAGGAACTTTATCTTATGCTGCCACGGCATTGCTATAAGAAACATTTCCTATTATCAAACACAACGGTCTATCCAATGAAGTACAAGATTCACAATCCAATCATGAAATATCTTACCATTCATTTCTGTATGATAATCCCTATTGTATGTGAATTTTGAAACAAATGTGAGTTCAGTATCATTTAGAAGATCATGATGGCTGCTTCCTGCATGTGAAATTATTAAGCACTGACCTTTGCTACTTGTTAATAGTCTCTTAGTTGTCCCATTAGATGATTGCCATTCTAGTTCATTACTGTGGTGCGCATTAATCCGAGTTTCACCAAATAAGCTATAGCATAACAATCTCTTCCCATTTCTCTGACCTCGTGTAAATATTTGAATCTCATTGCAACTATATCCAAAGCGTAGATTTTAATGTCATTATCATTTTCTATATCAATGCCATTATTATTTCTTAACCAACTTTTTCAATTTCCTTAAAGTAACTGCCTCATTATTGTGAAAGATATCGCAAATTTCTGTTGCAATCAATTCTCTGTCAAAATGATCCTCCAATCTTTACATAATTCTCGTGGGAATACGTCCTGATTTCGAAATTTAAGATTTTGTTATCCAAATGTGCAATGGTCGTTTGCTTATCTCCAAGGTATGAATAGCCCTCTTTTCTTGGTTTGAAATAGAATGATATAGTTTTCCTCGAGTAGTTTCATTGCAGATATACTTTAAAATCGTATTTGTGATCTGCTCTAATGTCATAAACTATACGAGCAGACGCATTTTCCTACCAAAATTCACAACAATCTATGTAGAAACACTTCTGACGATGAATTTGAGAGTGACAGTATACAGCCCCAAAACACGTCTGTCTTGTGTTCAAGAGTACAAAATAGTGCAATTTAACGCTTAAATCATTCCAATTGTATGATAAACTAACCCTGTATAGATGAGGTCGTAAAATTGACTAAACATCTATAAGTTTTGTGTGTAGTATGTGTTGACAAGTAGACTTTATATATATATATATATATATATATATATATATATATATATATATATATATATATATATATATATATATATATATATATATATATATATATATATATATATATATATATATATATATATATATATATATATATATATATCGCAAATAGCGAAAATTGAAAACAATCTGTATTTTAATGAACAATTTAATTCATTTTATCTATACCAAAGGTTTAAATGGTATTTATGGTTCCTCAAGGGTCGATTTCGACTTTCAGGAAAACGTGTCAGCGAGAATAAAAATTTGGGATGCACCAGATGTACTTTAAAAAAAAGCATGAATATTAATGTTCCTTTATTTTTTTTAATTGTCCACTCTACCAAAAAAAAAACCCTACCAATGTGAGTGTCAGCTGTCATTTGAAGTTACTATGTTTAGGAAAATTATATATTAAACAGGCGGGGGGGGGGGTCTATAGGAAAAAATATTGGCGCTTGGTCTACGGGGAAAGAATGTGTTGAATTCACTGTTCTATACCATTTCAAATTCACACACAAAATGCCAATTATATGCGTTATATATTGGCTAAGATACATCATTTAAAAGGTGGGCAAAGCTAGTGAAACGTGATATAGCTTGCCATAATACACTAACCTTTATGTGGCTCCATTATACACAGCTTTCAGTAAGGTCGGTACGATTCTGTGTGATTCCATCTTGCGTCACCAGCTTCCGTACGTTTAGTTGGTTAAGATAAATGTACATCTTATTATAAGGTATAACTTTACAACCGCAGACTTTAATCAGTTGTGTTATATCAGAACTTTACAACTAAAATAAGTGGAGGTCGTGGTTCTGATATTTTTTTGGGTATTACGATATAAATTGCCTTAAAGTCCATAGAAATAATAATCAATGAAGACTTCAATTCCACTTATTGTTGGACTATGTTTCTAATAGTAAAAATGTGGACTATACGTTTTCCTTGTCGGAAACCAGCATTTCCTTCCCTCAATTTACCATCTACCATGTTTTTTTCCTGTTTGCTACTTAATATTTTATGAAGCATCAACACAATAATATGGAAATAATGTAGAATAGTAATGTAAGCAGAGCTGCGTTAGATCAGTGGTTAGTGTGTTCTGACTTCCTAGTCTGGTGATCCAAGGTTCAATTTCCATTTCAACTGGTAATATATTTTTTTAAAATAATAAGTCACAGTAAATGAAAAGCACAACCTTCTAGTGTGTTGCTATACAATAAAGAAAATGAGAAAATGTGAATTCTTACGTGATGCTACAGATCTGTGGGACTATGTGGATCACCTGAAGCAAATCATAAAAACATTGATGCTACTGGTGCTAACAGTTAACTAGCTGAATATATTGAAGAGAGTATAATTATCAGGGATGCAATGGACTTTGAATTGGTCTCGTGAAACTCCTAGGGCGAAGACCCTAAAAACACTTCCTGATGGGGAATCTTGACAACCGGTAGTTTTAGCGTTTATGAGAAACAGCTGGTCAATGGAATTGTGTGTTTGGATAGTGCAGACAATGGAATGAGAATTGACTTGCATACGGCTTACGATGTCTTAAAATGGTACTTCTAAACAATGTAACATAGTGACTAACATAGACTTCGGGATTGTCTATTGTCTATCCCCAGGTGGAAGCTGGCTGATAGCATCTACAGTTGCCGTTAAGCGTAGGGATGGGACCTGTAAGTTTCTGGGCAAGGCCAGATGTGATGCATGAGTCGTACTGAGTCCGTGTTTGTGGAGGCAGGTCGTGATGTTATCGATCCATCTCTTTCTCGGTCTTCCCTTTGCTCTGTATCTGGCTGATCGTTTTTTGTTAAAAGCTGTCAGTGGTAATTGACTTGGGTTCTTTCTCATAAGGTGACCAAACCACTTTATCTGCTGACGTTCTATATATTCGATTTTAGAACTGTCGGTATACCATGTCCCAAATCTCATCAAAACGATTTTAGTGAGTACGTCTCCGTAGAAATAAGGCCATGCTATTGAGTGCATTGCAATGGTAGCACAGTACTAGGGGTGATACAGTTGAGAAAACGAAATGTGGAAGCATAATGAAAGTCTTGCTCATGCTCACGAACTAACTTCTAGCTTTTTTTCCCTCCAGAAGCACTTAGTGTCGACAAACAAAAGGCATGAAGACGTGTTGTTCTAGTCCTCAGAAAATGTGTGCAGGGGCTCATATTTTGAGCAAGGTACTCGCGAGGTATGTGAACGAGCATAGGCTAAGAGGAGAACAAACCCTAATTAAAATCTACTGTAAAGCGTTTCCTATACCGGAACCAGACTCACAGATGAGAAGGGTTAAGTATCAAAATGGTCAGGGCAATATATCTCTGATTACAGGAATCCAATCCCATTTCAGACGTTGTCGAACCAAGCCCAAATGAATGTTTGCCTTTTCCCATTTCTGAAACTTACCCAGGGACAACTTTGGCCTGTAATGTTGAAGGGCACAGTGGGTGATAAATCGTCACAGTTGAGAGAGAGCTACACGTTCGTCCCTTGCCACAGATAAGAAACATGCCGAAAAGAGTGTGTTAAGGTTATATAATGCAAGTTAAACCGTAGCGCATCGTACAAAGAACTAAAACGAAAACGTGTGTTGATTATGTAAGAGTGAATGCAGAAGAAAAATTTAACATAATAAAACAAAAGATTATTATTTTGAGACACTCATAAACCGACAGTAGAACCATTATATCCCCCATCAATAGTTTATGATAAATATGGCATCATACGAGTAGCTTTACATCTCGTACAATGAGAGATCCTAGAAATATAAATTCACAGATGTGGCTGTTACTGAACAAAATCTTGAATCTCCCATTTTGAACGAATTCTCACAACAAAACTATACATCTATTTTCTTTCAGCGCCTATCATAGTGCATAGGGCAGAAACCAGAGCTCTAGTTTCAGCGATGTAATGCTACTGTGTGTAATTCTTGCATGTTATTGAGACTCATAGTCATACCCTCTTTTGTAGTTGTTCTGCGAAGATCTCTCTTGGTCCTCCGTTTTTTATTTTGCTATTTGGTACCCATTTTAATGCTTGTAGTGGTAGTCTGTTTTCATTCATTCTAAGTACAAAACTATACATGCACCACACACAAACCACAGCACGTGCACTTCGCATACACCATCCACACAGATCTACACACACATACCATATATGTACACAACACACTCAACAAATGTGCTACACAAATCCTCCTACAATGCAAATCCTAAATAGCAACACTTACCGTAGCCGATGCGAGTGACCATTGATCAGCTTGTGACACCAATCAATTAAAATCATGAAAAAGTCAATTAAGCCGTGATAAATGAGTTATTTAGTATCTGCGAGCATGGCTAATCTATAGAAGGATATGTACCATACTATATTCACAACTATATACGCACCAATCTGCATCTAAACATACTCTCATCAAATTAAATCCCCCCCCCCCTATTTAAATAAATATATCATTACACGTAGATATATTGTGTGTACGAGTTTCAGTTGATGTTTATCATCACGATTGTTAACCTGTACCTGCTATCAGCTTTTATAAACATTATGGAATAGTTATTACCCCAAAGTCAATATCATAGTTTGTGTGTTAGAACAATCCTGCAAACAAACATTTCCTGGTTAGCTGTGCACA
This sequence comes from Meghimatium bilineatum, assembly GCA_034231615.1. Classification (NCBI taxonomy): domain Eukaryota; kingdom Metazoa; phylum Mollusca; class Gastropoda; order Stylommatophora; family Philomycidae; genus Meghimatium; species Meghimatium bilineatum. The sequence goes on from CM067299.1 coordinate 90,017,531, forward strand.
AGCAATGTCCTTGCCCCCCAGTCCCATTACTGACTGTGTGATATGCTACTGACGACGATATTAATCTCTGATCGATGCAGTGTAGAGTGTAATAAAGAGTGCATTGTTGTAGTGTGTTGCAGACCGTAGAGCAATTACACCCCTTGTCCTGGTTTGTTAAAACAGCTAAAGTTACTATATTATTACTATATTACAGAAGGCCGTTGAAAGATTTTACGCAATGAACATTTTTAGAAATGCGGTCACATCGGAGTATAGGTTTCACCGAACGCGTATATCATGCGATACAGTAAGGAAAGGTTTTGCCGAATCTATTGACAATACAGTCCCCTGAACTCATTAGCAATCATCCTTCTAAAGTGGGGCAATTAGACAACCCGTGCCTCTCATTCGCTGTCCACACAAAGCATACACAAAGTATATCTATCTATTCGCTAAACCCTGTGTTGCCTTTCAGCGTCAAGGGTAGAAGAGTTTTCTGGAGAAGGCACTCGTGTGTGCTTAGTATATTGTGAAATTTGTCCCATCTTTCATTTTGGTGGTCCATCGTTTTCGTGGTCGGCATCTAGGTCTGCCTTCACTGTATACTGTGGTATGCTGTTTGATGGTAGTCTGGTGATGTGTGCAAAGCATTTGATCTGTTGTATCTTAATATATTTAATGATGTGCGTGGTGCCGGTTTTGTGAGCAATGAAAATAACGGGAAAATTCAAATAACGTCACTTTTGAAAGGTGATTCTCATTAATCCAGCTTGCCTGTCTATTTGGTCATGGACTAGGTTTGACTGAAAGCGCGTATTCTTGTTTCAGAACAGGGATGGTCAGAGAACGGTTCGTGGGCCAAATCAGTCCTGAGAGGACGACTGATTGAAATCGAATATATATTCTGCAAAACTCTACACAAACCAACGGATTAAACAAAGACATGAAGGGGGGAATCAATGTTGTCTTCTCCACCTCACACGAAATTAGCTCGACCAAACCGTGACTGGGCTCCAGTAAAGATCCAGTAAAGACAATCTAGAAGAGTACAGAAAGTAAAATAAATATGAAAATCTTGTTTTTGTTTATTACCGTGCTTTCATTGTTAGGCCGTGGAGTTTTGTGTGTGTGTGTGTGTGTGTGTTTTTTTTTTTTGGCATGCGACTCCAAATATATTAATAATAATAAACCCATAACCCGTCAGGGTGGTGGGAGTGTCCCGGTGAGACATTTGGTGCAGTAAGATCTCCACGCATCTCTATTCTCTACCATCCCGATGAGTTTGGAAATCTCACACCCTGTCCACTCTTTAACATTATCCAGCCATGTCTTCGTCTGGCGATCTCGTCTTCTTACACCCACCACCGTACCTTCAAGAATATCTTTTGTCATCGAGAAATGTCTCATACGTGTCCGTACCATCAGAGTTTACGAATATCCACGATTGTCAACAGTGGTTCTTGTTGCCCAGATAATGAATTAATTTTGTCATGTACAAAAACATTGGTCATATCTTCTCGATAACAGATAGCCAACACACATCTATAACATTTGTTTTCAAAAGCCTCGATTTTTCTCTTTAATTCTGCTGTTAAAGTCCAGGTCTCGCAACCATATAGAAATATTGACAAAACCAAAGATTTATATAAGTTGATCTTAACACGGGTTGTGATCCTACTTTTCCAAATGGTTGGTTAATCTTATCATGGCGACAGTGGCCATTGCCAGTCGTTTCTTAACTTCAGCTGTTGATTCATCATCGCCACTAATCTGGGTTCCCAGATAAGTAAACATTGAAACCTCCTCCAACCTTCAATTGTTAGGCTTTATATTGTTTGAAGATAAGTGAGTACTTCTATTCACTAATATTTTACTCGTATCTGCATTGATCTCCATATATATATATATAGTAACCAAAGAAAATCACAACAATAATCAAAAGAATATCTGAAGGCTTGTTTACTTTATGTACAGATATCTTTACTGCCGACGGTCTCGATCCTGCCCGTTGACGCAGAAAAAGTTGCCCATTTCGTGTTTAGAACAACGAAGTATATGAGGAACCCAAGTACTGGGATGTTTTTCCTCGACGCTATGTGTGTGCTTTTGAGTACATAAAAAATATGTCTGTTTCTATGATTCAACGTATAGTTAATATTACAGTCAACGTTCGTTGCGGAGACGGTACTTGATTCTGATTACTGCTATATAGTGATATGTGTTTTCCATGATACGTCCTTAGTTTCTTTGTTGTTACCTTAGTTGTCGTCTTAGGCGTTTCTTTAGTTGTGTGTTGCTTAACCTTACTTATGTTTTTTTCAAGCTGTTTTCTTATTTCTTTCAGCGGTGTCGTTTCCCGTTTTGCTGTATGTGATGTCTTCTGTTTTACATGTATTTGTTCATCTTCATCTGCGTTCGTTCTCAGTCTCGTGCAGATTAGCAGGATGTAGTTCTGAGAACGGAATGTGTTGTGCCATGGTTTACAGTTAAGCTGTGATGTCTGCTCCCCTCAATGCATCCAACTTCATCGTGCCGTCTGGGTATGAGGGGTGAGTGTGACGTATAATGGGTGATCCAAGTGTGACCGTGGACAGAGAAGGCATCTGAACAGAAAGTGAATATTTCCTGACAGGCTGTGTTATTATTTTTTTCCGTGCCTTTCGTTGGTCTGCTTTGACTTTTTTGACTTGTGACTCCAATTATATAAATAGTGACCAACAAAAACCACGGCAATAAAAAACATTATGAATGAAGTCTTGTTTAATTTCTTATCAAAGGTCTATCCTGGAGCCCGGTCATGGACCAGCCAATTCCACCACATAACTCCTTAGTCGTTCTTACGACATGCATAGAAAGTAAATAGTGTTGCTATTCTTTACCTCCCTTCCGGGCCCCGGTAACACATGGGAAATTCTTCGTGATTTTATTTATTTATATTTGAGCTTTTTATTAGTTTTCCTGATTTATAAAGGTTTATTCATTTCTGTTGATTTATTATCTGTTTTCTATGGATAATTTTTCCCTTTATTAGTTTATATTCTCCTTTATAATATTTCAATATAAGTAGTTTTACTCACTGCTCTTATTTATTCTGATTTGACTTCTTGTGGTTGGTTGTCTTATCTTCACGTCTGGAATATTTCATGGTGCTTTTTCTTACATTGAAGCGGTTATAATCAATTCTGGGTTGGAACTTACTGACTAGTAAAAGCTCTTCTAGATTATATTGCACGCTAGTGGAGAAGGGCGGTATTGTAGTTAATCAAGCTTCAAATGTGTGTTCACTTCAGACAAACCTCGTTCTTAGGAAGAGTCGATGCTCTGTTTTAGTGGTTTAGATTCATTATAGATGTCTAATACGTTGAGAGTATTCACAATTGTAGTTGTTTTTCAACTATTGTTGAGTGCTATTTTTCCAGACTTCACTAATACATCACAGCGGTATTTGCCATTATCTCTGATGAAGACCTACGCTTGGACATTTGGTAATAATCAACTCTTTAATTTACAGAATGCCTAAGATTGCATGAATCTCGTGTCAAAGCTCCATCCAATATAGAAAACTTCCCAACGCGTGCATTACATCGTACCATATTCAGTCATCAGACACCCGGGATTTGTAAAATCTCTGGAAAAATCACATAGAAAGAATGCATAGAATCACCAGTCTGGGACTGAAAGTAAAACTCCATTGTCCGACATGGAGAAAGAGTGACAAAATCGTACTCCCTAAGAGTCGTATTCGTATCAGCAATCTCTCTACCACCGAGCGGATCATGATATTTATAATGATTTAATAATGTTGTTTCTTTGTGTTGCCTTAATAGTTTTAGTAATTTTATCATTTTAGTCCCTTAATAATCTTAATTGTTGTTACTTTAGGTTGGAACACCGGTCTCAGAATCATGAGATCTCTGCTTTGAATCATAGTTAGAACTGGAATGATCTCTTAAGGTAGAATATAAAATCCTTTCCACCCGTGTGTTGCAGGGGTTATGAAATGGGAGCAACGAATAGTAATACTGTTTATCTCCCATGCAGTCTGCAGAAGTTTGTGAACAGACACAGAGAAAGTAGGAGAGAAGAAATCCTTTATGGGCATGTCGTAGCGACTGCTATAGCAAAGTGGACCACGATCTCAACTGCTTATTACAAACATCCCCCACAATTCTCAACAGTAAAACATGCAGTAACGAAAGTTTTTATTTTTTAAATAATTGTGATAAATTAATCAGATTTATAGCGAGATATTGAATTGGTATAATTGAAAAACAACTCTCAATTCCAATCACACATACTATGATATATCGATTTATTAAATTAAAATGTGCAGTATCGTTAGAAAGAGATATGTAAATTATATAAAGGCCGCTGAGCACATGGGTCTAAACAATTACAATGGAATGAGACAAACTGTAACACACACTTTGCATCACTGTCTTCCATCGTTTCGTGTATGCGTTGTGTCAGTATAATTTCGGGTTATTAGCATGCTATTTAGAAGTTTTTCAAGACGGCCACAGTTACGATGCATTTTGTTTTGACATTTATTGATGTACTAAATGTTCTTGTTCTTTAGCCTGCTTAGCTAGTAGTGTTCCTGTGACAATTCATATGTCCTAAATTATGTTGCACCTGTTTCTCGAAGCACTCATTTTAAAATGTAATGATAGGGATGAAAATACCAGATTTGCCAACAGGGGAACGAGGTATTAGTAACATTTGATTGTAATGTGTCTTTCGTGAATTATTCAGTTGTGCAGGCTCATAGGGAATTATCTTTCTAAAGTGACGCATGCAACTTTTTCCTGAGCAATGTGTGTATAGCTTGTTTGGACAACCAATGAAAATCACGAAAAAAGGTATAACTTTAGAAGGAGTATTCCCTATTTATACCACATATATTATATCGTCGTTGTAAACATACCAGTTACTGGAGGTTCCCTTACACACAGTTTAATACACATTTTTAGCCATGCAAGTTAAAAGTATTAAAGGCGTTAGAAGACGTTTACACCAGCTCAGCTAAAAATAAAAACATATAAAATGTATAGTACTGCAAGTGAACTCTCGACATGAAATGTTTCTTTCAATCAATCGTGGTCGTGACTTGATAAATCTCATTGTAATATCCATGTATGAAGAGATGCATGCTCTATGACTACAGTTCTCATGTCTTTTTGTGATATCGACTACATTTGTATCAAACGTGAGCACACATTAAAAAAGTGTGAATTCACGATTCATAGTTAAATATTATATTCCTAATGTTATTTATTTCTTATTTAGCACGATTTAGAAAATACATTATGGGATTCCGCAGAGAGGTGCAGTCAAATACCTAGTCTTATTAGAAACGGACAATGAATTCGAATTTTTTTTTAATGCAGAGTCGCCAAAATTAAACTACATGTAGTTAAAAATGGTAATAAAACCAGCAAAGTATGTAGAAAACTAATACATAACTCTTACAAATATTACAACATAATTACAAATAGATATACCCTCTATCTTCGCTGATATTACCATGTTCGTGCACTAGAGTTGAGACCACCTATGTAAAAGTTCGATGGAGACAACTGACTATTGACCAAAGATATGCTGATTCTAAAAAAACTGTATATCTCGTTATATTTATGTTCATTCAACGCCAAATACGGTGTGTAGGGCAGAAACCAGTATTTATGTGATCCTCTTCGCGTAGTGCTGGCATGTTGTTGAGACTCATGATCATACCATCTTTGTTGGTTGATCTGCGAAGAATTTATCTTGGCCATCATATCTTTCTTTTGCCATCTGGTACACATTTTAATGCTTCTATTGACAGTCCATTTTCATTAATTCTGAGTACAAATATTACATTAACGCACAATTTATACCACTTGTTTGCTACAACATTTTGTGGTAACTGGATTAATAAAGCGGCGATTTCCATTATGTATTTATGGTTGAAAGATCTGATATAACCACATTGGACTAAATGCCAGTGGTTGAAATGCTCGTACCTAAGAAGTAATGTGTATATAAGATTGTTAATGCAGATACACTAACTATATAAAAACAGTTACATGAAGCCACTAAAATTAACTCTCTAGCATTTCTATTATCCACCAACTCTTCATTTTCTCTCCCTTCTTTGTCATTTATTTATATTGTATGATTGTTGAGTCTGTGCTATGCCCATCATTTATTATCTCGTCCCGTTCCTTCTTCATCACGTGAACGCCTGTAAACACATATATTCTTCTTTACCAGCTCACACTCACACATGATTGCTTCTTCAAAATATCCTTCCACATCGATTAAATATTCGTTTTCTTCTCTTTTTCTATCATATTTTGCTTGCACGTGATTTTCTTGCTAAATAAACCCGGAAACACAAGAACGTAAAAAGCGACATAGCTGTGGAATGGAGGTCCTGTGCCAAGTGTTGCATTTGCCACTTTTATTCATCTTACATGTGTTTGTTTTTAATATGGGAAAGAAGGCATACGCAATCGGGCAATCCTATAGACAAGGTACACTTAAGCTTTCTCCAAGGCCAGTGGTTCTCACAGGGGATTATGTGACTACTGTTTATAGAATTTAGCAAACATATTTTGGAAGGGAAAGAGAATTGTTTAAAGCTTAAATAGGTTCACCAGTTTAAATACCTGACAATCGTGATACCAACAAAGGCAAAGAAGCACACCGGAAACACAAAATAGAAAAAAAACAAGCAACGACAGCTTTTGTCTTATGGCAGCGAATAGTGGGCAATATAAGGTTTAGAGCTCTAAGTGGTTATGCCAAATACTGCTGAGAATCCAAATGATAGCTAGAAGCACTAATGTTGTCTTGAAGTAGATCATCACCCAAACAAAGTAATATATTAACTTTTTTTTAAAAAAGAGCAGACACAAATTGACGGCAGACAAGATTGAAGGAAAAAATAAAAGAGGACAGCGAGTGAAGAGAGTGAATAGCTTGTCATAATCGTGTTGTAGAATTAGTTGTGAACTATACTTCATTATGTACGTGATCAACACGAAAATGAAGCTCATGATGCTTAATTCTAAACACAAATAATGTAGTCGTAGTATTGAGGCATCCAATGAGAGACAACGATTGAGACGCAGTGACAACGGAAACGTTCCTGCGAAGATAGATGGAGAACAACATAGTTAATATATGGAAAGAGCATGAATTGAGGCATGGAAGTATATAAGCAACGAAATTGATCTTAAAAACAGAGGAAAGAATGTAGAAATCTATGATCGTCCACAACAACAAGCTATGTCACATAATGGTTATAAGAAAAACTACCAGTTGTTAACATATTATATACAGGGTGTAGCCATCAACCCATCATTTTTGGCTGCAGTCATTTTCTTGACAGTGTTTATGTTCAGTATTTTGTCATTGCTTTCAGAACAGTCCGTTGCAACATTGCCTGGTTCAATGTCTGAAGGTGGGTTCCGAACTCCGTACCTTGGCCGTCACAGACACGCTCTGGAACGCGACGCCACAGAGCCGGACATGATGGTAGTGAAAAATAGTAACATTGTGTCATGTGACGTATTCCTTCCAGAACGTTGTCTTCCCAATGAACTCTCTGAACCTCTCTCTGTCTTGGGCGATGTGGCTTGCATTTTCTAGCGATGTATTCATATTATCTTTAATGTCGTCAGTCCATCGTCTTTTTGGTCTGCCCCTTCTCCTCTCCCCAGGTATTCTTCCCTCCATTATTTGTCTTTCTAAACAGTTATGTCTCTTTATATGACCAAACAGGCGTAGTTTTCTTTTTGTTATTGTGTTTAGTAACCAACACTCTGGAATATTCAGTGTGTTTATAATATCTGAGTTTCTGAGTTTATCCTTCCATGATATTCTAAGTATCTTTCTGTAGCATTTCAGCTCGAAGGCGTTGATCTTCTTAGCCGCTGTTTTACTTAGAGTCCATGTTTCACAGCCGTATGTTGCAACCGGAAAAATAAAAGTTCGTAACATTACATTGAATTAACAACGAGATCTTAAATGAAAGCAAAGAGCAGTAACAATATAACCTGTCATGCGAGTTGTAAGAGGCGATTAAGGATGGTTTGGATATTGCTTGCTCTTAATTGTTCATGAAAAGTTACCAAAAGTAATGCCACACAATAGCCTATGTGTTGTGTCGAAAGACGACGATATCGCATCGAAAGACGACGACTATATTCCTTCTCCATACTACGTTCTAACTACTGGCAGTACATTGAATATTATAAATTGGGAGCATCGAGGAGTTAGAGAAGAAAAATGAGAAAACAGTAAACGGTATTTGAGCCAGGTCCGCTCAGAATGGCACCTATTCGCCTCGCAACTTGAATCAACACGAATTCGGAAAAAAGGTGTCGACTTAAGTTGCGAGGTGAATACGTCCCAGCTGATAGGACCTGGTTGAAATCGCGTCTACTGCCTTCAGGAGTTTAAGAAAGCTGAAGATCTTCTTCGTTCGTTCTCAAACTCAAGTAGATTAGCAGGATGTAGTAAGGAGAACATAACGTTGTGTCATGGTTTACATCATTGCTGCGATATCTGCATCATTAGGCCTGACACATCCGACTTTAGCCTGTCTTTGGGTAACTTTACCCAAATGGATTGTGACCGCCAATTCCACCCCATAACCTCCTTAGTTGCATCGTACGACATGAATGGACGGTAAACAGTGTTGCTATCATCCCTTCTCCGGCATTGTCAACCTACTGGTGAGCTGAATATAAAGAATTCACTTTGTTTTTGTTTGGAACAAAGTGGGTGAGATTCGGTAGATGTTGCTATCGCCGTTTATATATAAGATGTTCATGAGCCTTTTCGTGTGGTTGATGAGAACCATTATTTCTGGCTTGATCATTCTGCCACTTGTGTGTTCCCTTATCACATGATGAATACAGCGGTAGCTAGTGGCACATGGAGCTGATAATTGTTTGCTTTATTCTGTAAATAATAGACCCGCTGAAGACAATGGCTCTGATCTAGATAATCAATCTGTTGAACATAATCGATCTGGTATATAAACTTAATCTTATGTAGATACTGGGTATGATGTAGAGAATGGGCATGATGTAGAAAATGGGTGGGCATAATGCGACCAGCCAAGCCAATTTTATTTGTCTCGCCAGTTGACCTATAAGTATTATATGCGTCAGCCGCAGAATTCAAAAAACACTAATTGGAGATGCAAATGACTTAACAATAATTGTCCCATGCCAAGAAAAAAATCAACGACCCGCAACGCGATAAAGGTCCCTCACCACTAATGTAGATAAAGGGCCTACTGTCGATAATTATACCGACATTATACTAAATAAATTGATGTAGAACAAACGGTTTTCTACAGATATTGGACCATATAGTTAATGCAATTCTTCTTCTTCAGCGTTCATTCTCAAACTCCCGCCAGATCTCTCTTGTAGCAGGACAATTGTCCTACTAGATTTCCAGCAGGATGTAGTCCAGAGAATGGAAATGCGTTGTGTCGCCGTTTTATTTCCGCCAATGGCCCGACACATCCGTCTTCGGTGGAGTTAATGGAATTGAAGTAGACATGACGTGCTGTAAATAATAGAGATATCACAAATAATGGAAGAATGCAGTGTTGTGCAGGATGTCTGTTAAAAACAAGAGAACATACAACATGAACATAACCATCATGAAGTAGTAGGATACAATAATATCATTTTTAATCTACGTGAAGACACATCATTTATTACTGGAACTAGATCACAGATGAATGCCTAGATGCCTTGGATAATGGTCATGGCGCAGATATTGGACATTGCACAAATAATTGGCGTGAGGACATCTTACGCTGTTTTGGAAACGTGTGCTTTGGAAATGGATTTGATGAACAAGTACAAATAGTACAATTCTAGTATCTTATCATCATGATGTTGATGATCGATATTGATCCGTACAACGTTATATGAATAGATGCTGCATTTTTCTAGAGGAAGATGACTCTCATGTGTGGTTATTGGCCCTCTGAACTTATAACAATACACCCAAAATCGCCACATAGATCTCTCCTCTCACTCGTCTAATTCTATGTGTACACGGTGGCTATAATACAGCAGTATCTTGACTGCAAATGTGGGACACTCTTTTACGGATGACATCGTGAAGATATATAGACAGGACATGGATAGAACAAAAATTGTCAGAGTACTAGAAGAAATGATGGCTTCTAACGGACAAGCTCTAGGGTCATGTCTCGAAACTGGTCACCACAGTACAGTTTACGGTGAAATCCATATCAGTCTCTCACTTCTGATGAAGGAGGAAGAAGAAATCGGAGCACTGCAGAATGAATTAGACCGTATCGCCTCCTGGTGGGAACATCCTTGGACACTTATAAACAAAGTAAAGGCATCGGTGACATGGTTCTCCCTTATCAATCACAAGGCAAATACCGTAACACCGACTGAAGATGAGGGGGCACAATGTAGTTAGTTTTTTATCGTTAAAACGTGACCCTCGCTTGAGAGACCGATTCCCTAATTGTAAAACAGCCTTTTAAAACGACTTGTGTTTTCTCGATTTCCATTAGTCACTATGTTTATATTTTGTATAAACAATAGTGGCATAGACAGCCAATTAAAATCACGGAAAAAGTCAGTTGTGTAAATAAAAAGCAGTTTTCCAATGTGTTAATAGATCTTATATACTCGAGGGCCACTGTTAAACGACCTAGGTGTGCGATAGTTGCTTGTGTTATTTAAAATACTTCAATCATGTGATCTCAAACACCAGCATATGTCTCTCGGCTTGAGGGATATCAAACATATTGCCATTGCGTGGGTTGATTGATCCGGTGCTCTTCTTGGCTGGCTACTTCCTTTGTCAGCACATGCGCTTGCTACTTTCTAGTGACTGTGATCTTTCTCGATTATTGTACTGAATGATTTGTATTAGTTTTCAGCCTCTGTTGGGTTCACTAAGCCTCATTTCCGCAGGATCTTCTTCGATTGGAGGGGGGGGGGAAGGTAGGAGAAATTTAGTCATCTTAAGAAAACTAAATATAACCACTTGGAAAGAAATTGTGGAAATAATTAGTAAAGGTTACCAGCATTGTCCACATCGTACCTATACGATCACACCTGGAATATGAGTCAACTGCATCACATACCTCATTACATAAGAGAGATAAGGTGCAAAACCAGCATTTATGATCATCAGGGGACAATGAAAATCAACACCCATGATAGAGATGTGGAGCAGACAAACACCGAGTAAACGTACAGACTCAAAGGTGATACTGCAAGCAGAAATGCTCCACTGTGTACCAAGTCATCCAGTAAAAGAAAGAATTCATAACTTAGACTGAAAAGAAGTAACTTTATCCATCAAGCCACGAGATTCCAAGATTATGACTATCCACTTGACATGTGGATCAGAGTATATACATATGGGTCACTAGAGAATTCAGGGGAAAATGGATGAGCAGGAATATATATTGAATATTCTTGATTCTTGATTAGGAACAAGCGTCACAGCACTGAGAGCATTGCCGTATAGGTTGTGTTTGCAGGCCACGAAACCCCAACCACATCTGTTTCTTTCTTGCGTTACTGAAATAGCCATACAATGTTATGGATACAATAGAAATACCAACATGGAGATTATGTCATAATTACGATTGTAGGACTATTTAAAAACCAGGGAGCAGATTGTCTGACTAAGGAGGGTCCTGCTGATGGTCAACTAGATATATCAATAACGTATCATCAAAAGAAACAGATGAATAAAGCAATTAGAAAGCCAACTCTAAAACAAGATAACTATCAAATTATGAACATATCACAAAAAGTCATCGTTGTACGACTCACAACACGACACGACTTACTCCGCAGCAACTTGTATACAAAGTTCAAAATTGACAAAAGCACATCAGACAGAAAAGGATATTTTTAAAGAATGTCCGGATTATGAAATGTTGAGTCAAACACACTGACCAAGAGAAACGACAGTAGAAGAACTCTAAAGATATATGTACGAGATACAAAACTCAGTCAAGTTTATATAAGGGGCAATGCTTCAGATATAAGCAAATTCCAAGCGAACGAAAGAAGAAGCAGAAGCTTGAGTGATAGAAGTGCCTTACTAAACTATCAGCTTATAATAATTTATCAGACTCCTGTTCTTCACGTTATTGAAAATGCAGATTATATTATCTCTGGTAAAAATACAGTAAAATACAGGTTGAGCCACTGAAGAGAACCCAGAACGAATCAATGGGTGCGCATTATCCTCGGTTGTACAAGGACACCATGTTTTTGACTATAAGGCTTCTTGTGGACATTCCAATTATGTCTGACATAACTGGCAGGCAACGTGTGCATACATACCCCAGATTAAGTTCCAACACAAAACACACACTGCTCAATACATCCCCCCAGTGTGAAGGGGAGCAGCTCAAGAAAGGAAAATTGTGTATGGGGCTCGCTAATGATTCTTTTGAACATATTTGTGCACCAGAAGACCTTAATCCACGTGAGGAATGGATACGAGCCACAAGGGTTTTTTTCAATATACTTTCATAGTCCTCATTACATTTAATAGATAGAATGAAGGGAATTGTCACAATATTGTTCCACTGTGGTAACCTGCGCAATTGTCCTCTCCATTTGTGCTATCCAAGACATCCCTCTTTTTTATTATCATTCCCGTGATGTCGGCAATGTTCATGTGGTTGCACATTATCAGATGTAACACGAATATAGGCTTTCGTCTGAACCATGATATGCCTGAAATTTATTGACAAAAGTTTGAGCATGTATCTCCTATTTGAGATGAAGGTAATCCCTAGTGCAACACAGAACAATTCGCATTTCTTCATTCTGGAGGCGTTCCAACCACTCACATTTTGTCTTCGGCAATATCAGTATATCCAGACCATAACCAATCATTTCTAGTGCTGAATTTACATGAGTGGGAGAAGCCGCTGCTCGAAATGTGCCAGTGTAATTGTTCTGAGAATGAATCCGCGAGTCCTATCTTGCGCCTCTGTACGGTTTGTTCGACATGAAACAAGCATGACATGATGCGATCGAACGCTACCCCAAAGTACTTTAGCCTGTAGTGTCTGTCAATATTACATCCATTGATGGCAAAAGTAGGGAGATCAGTTTTAATCACCATCATAATCAGGTAGCATATTCTGACCACGATGTAATAGTCATCATAGCCTTTAGGAACCTCTGTCGATCTTGAGCTAGTCTTCCTGCTTCTGTTACTGCAATGTTCAGGTGGTCGTTGATGTCGTGTCTCCATCTTCGTCTTGGTCGTCTTCTTGTTCGTCAACCTGGCATCATCCCCTCCAATATGGTCTTCTCTTTGTTATCACGGCATTTGATATGGTCAAGATGTTTTAGTTTTCTTCAAAGAACCATGCTGTTTAGCCAGTTTTCTTTTGCATTTATTTCTCACAGGATTGCTACATTGGGGATCTTTTTAATCCATTGTATTCTGAGGATTTTTCAGTAACATTTTGTTTCAAATGCTGTTATTTTATTTTCACTTTGTTGGTGAGTGTCCAGGATTCACACGCATATATTGCCACTGGAAATATGCAAGCTCTTATGAATGTTAGTTTCATTTTTTTGTAGCAGCGCAGCCATACGCTTTTCATTCGTTTCATCTTCTGTGACACGATAGCCAACCTCCCTCTGACTTCTTCATTGCAATCACCGGTGTTGTTAAGAGAACCTATGTATTCAAAACTTTTGAATCTTTATAATTCGCTGTTTTTGGTACTGATTGGAACTTTGCTAGTGAATTTGTCGCTTGTCATAATCTCGGTTTATTTTCCATTCAGAAATACGTTTTTTTTTCCACTATGTTCTTTAATAGAGTATATGATGTGTTCGAGACCGGCTTGACTGCGTGTCAATAATGTGGTATCACGTTGTATAATGTTTGTCAGCTTTCAGATGTTTTTATTCAATGAGCACTACATTACACTGGCCTTCCTTGGATTTATCTGAGAATTAAATTCATCACACCACTGAAATACTTAGTAGGGTTTCTTTTATATCCTTTGCCTTTCATGATACATTAAATGCTATATCAGACTGATGTAAGGCTTTCGGGTAAACCCCGAGAAAGCAAGCGTGCTATGGTTCACTTTGAATAATTGTATAGTTGCGGCTGATCTACCTAGAGTCAATTTATTTTGATAGGCAAAACATTGAACCATGTGACAGACTGCGTTATCTTTAAGTCTGCTTGCAGTCATTCCTGCACATACCATTTTGAGCAAACAGTCTGTCCTGTACATATCATTTTGAGCAAACAATACAATGTTGTTGTGCAGAAATAAAATCTATTGTGGCTGCTTTGGCTTAAGCGGCGGCTGCTTGTCCATTTTCATCAGCTGGTCTTTTTTTCTCTCTTTTGTTGATTATGGATTAAGAATTCTCACTATTTCACAGCTCTAGTATGAACTTTTGTTCAATATATCCAAAATGAGGAAAGCGTATGTTCTTGGGTGCCCTAGGGTTACTCTCATTGTGAAAATGAGATGCATGCTTATCAATAACGCTCTCTTGTCATTATTTCACCCAAACGTATGCGAGTGTCACTATAGACCCCAATTTCATAAGAATATTAGTGAGTAGCGGTCGGAAACAGGATGTGGACTCCAAAAAATACATGGATACCGGAATAAACGGATGTTTCAAAATACCAGAACTGAATTTATGAAAACCCGGTTTTTGAAATTTTCCATATTTCAATTCCAAAAATATAAATCACTTTTCTTCGTTGCCAATGGTAATTTTCCATGTCGTATTTAAATCTAAATATGTCAATAGTTTATGTGATGTACGAACCCTCGCACCACGTTTCTCAAATTGAGACACGACCGATGGACTTAGACCTGTGTTTCATTTGTAAAGCAGCATACGATGTGGTTAGTTTTGTTTTTATATCGTGCGTGTGTAGTGTGTAAGTGGAGACTGGCGCGAGTCGTGACGTCAATATACAAGATTGGTCAGTAAATGTTTTCATATTATTGACACATAGTTAATTGGTATAATCGAATGTAGGTCGAATTTTGACGTATACTAACAGTTTGTTTATAAAATGAATATATATAAATAATAACATGTTGCATTTAAATCACGGGATAAATTTGTATAATCTGGCAGTGGACCAGGAACAATAGGGACATATAGGGGGAAACGACAAAATGGTTGTCGCTTGGTCCACTACGAGTTGATTGCCAACGTTTAAAGTCATCTGATGGGGCTTAGGTGTTTATGTTTAAAAAATTAGAAGCCATGCATAATGAAATAGTTGCATGTGAACTTGTTGCCTCTCTGAAGCGTCGGATTAAAGAGCGCAGGTTGTTCGTTGTTTCAACGATGAATTACTTGCATAACCTCAAGACTTACTTTAATTCGTCAAATGACTACTTGGACATATCTCTAAGGCCACATTGCTACCATATGCGAAAGCATATCGGGAACCTTCAAAATCTTGGTCTAACAGCGGATTCCTCGTTGGAAATGTTTATGGGAAATGGTATTGAACATATTGGATTTGAATATGACGAAACTGATACATAATGCTGCTTAAGAGACAATTAGAAATTGAAACACACACGAAATTTCAGGCTCAGGTAATACATCCAGACCAACTGATGGAGACATTGGCTTTGACGCTTTGGTAAAAAATAGAGATTGCTTTATTTGAAAATAGCGGTTCAAGACAAAAATTATCGTAGAAGTTGCGTATGCTAACTCCTTCTACTTCTTCTTTTTTCTTCTTTCAGTCCTCATGTACCTTTCGGTGTTGAGGGGAGAGTGAGTGTACGGTCTTTTGCCCTTCTATTTGCCTCCTTTGCTGTTATATTTCCGAGTGTCTCTAATACACTATCTATCCACCTTTTACGAGGGCGTCCAATAGGTCTCCTGTTTTCGTATCGATTGTTAAGTGTTTTTTGGATAATACTTTGCTCTTTATGTCTGGTTATGTGGCCGTACCATTTAACTTGTTGTTTCTGTATGCATTCTATTGTTGGTTTGATCCCTAATTGTTTCCTTAGTGCTTCATTCCTGATTTTGTCTCTCAAGCTAACTCCAATCATACGTCTCACACATTTCATTTCAGTGTTGTTAATCTTATGTATTGTTCTAGAATCCAATGTCCAAGTTTGACACTGATAACACAATGTTGGTAAGAAAATGGTGTTGGAAAGCGCTTTCTTTGTTTCTAGTGTAATATCTTTGTTTCTTAGTAAAGATGTTAATTGGCCAATGATCTGACAGGCCTTATTACATCTTGCGTTTATTTCTGCTTCTTGTTTGTTGTCATATCTCAATGTGCTGCCCGGATATTTGAATTCATCTACTTGTTTTAGTTGTTTATTTAGTTGTATGCTAACTTAATGTCTATTTCACCCACCAGTCTTGAGTCTGAATGGGTGTTCTAGTTATCAGATTACTTGTGTAACCATTTCGCTCAAAATTTAGCAATAAAATACTAGACTCGTTGTCATTTTTTACGATCTCATTATTTACATTTGACCAAAGATTAAGAAAGATACACATTATTTTCATATTTTATTTTAGTGTAGTTTCGTTTGTGCCAAGGGCGGCATATAGTGCAAAAGTCATGTTTCTCCATGACTTGCTGTTCGCTGCAAGTTGTTTTAGTTCTTGAGAATCAATATAAGGTAACTGCTTGAAACGTAACAACAATTGTACTTACGTAAAACACAGGTTTTTATAAGTTTCACTCAGACACGACGGACTATCACTAAAACTAGTGGGTAATGATGTGCGCACAAGAAAACAGACAAATTACAATATACAAAACATATTCATCGTTTCAACCAAATGGTCTTTATCAAGATACGCACAAATCATCAAAATACGACGAATTTTTTGATACCTCAACATTTTTCCCTTCTCCAGTCTGAACCTGACACCCGTGCCGCTTTCCACGACTTACCTCTGGTGGCTTATAGACGCCACAAAAATATGAAGGGCATCTTGGTCCATAGCCACCTTAAGTCTTCTGTTCCCGACCATTATGGCACTATTGGTTGCACACGTGGCCGTTGCTACACATGTCCGTATGTGGTTCAGATGCGCTCCATTTCATTTCCCAAGGCCACTTTCTCCATCAATGAGGCTTTCGCATGTGAATCCCGTAATGTTATTTATGTGATCATATGTAAACGCTGCGGGAAATAGTACATCCGGGAAACCGGCTTAAGATTGAGTGATTGCTTTTGTAACCATCTTCAAGCAATCAAGCACAGAACACCTTCTCCTGTGGCCACACACTTCAACAGTGGTGGTCATCTTGGTGCTTTTGATATTCAGGTCACTGCACCACCGATGATAGATCTAGGTACGCTCTAGAAAATCGTCTTATTGTTGAATTGGGTACCCCCAAGCCTTTTGGACTCAATTCCGACCACTCTTTTGTCTAGTCCTGGGTTGGTGTGGTCTTGGTCTTTATTCATTTTGTTCCGTCATTTACGTCATCTTTTTGTTCGTTTCGTTTCATCGTATAGTTACGTTTTTCCTGTCCTTCCGGCATCTCATTTCCATATTTTCGTTTGATACTTTTGTGTGCTGTGATAATTTCCATTCGTCATCTTCTGATGTTTTGTGCGTATCTTGTTAAAGACGTTTTAGTTGGAACGTTGAATATGTGTTGTGTCTTGTTATTTGTCTGTTTTCTTGTGTGCACATCATTACCCACTATTTTTAGTGATAGTCCGTCGTGTTTGAGTGAAACTATTATAAAAACATGTGTTTTACGTAAGTACAATTAGTTCTTAAATAGTGTTAATACCATTGTCATTGCCTCGTTCTCGATTGTTATTTGTAGTGTTGTCCTGGGTCTTTCATGTTTTTGTTTTCCTGTCGCGGATCATGACAGAGCTGAATGTGTAAGTCTATTCCCGTCAGACTTAAGCATATGCCCTAAATACTTTTTTTCTTCTAATAATAATATTTGATGGACAATCTTGTTTGGGCATGTCTGTTATTGATTCATTTGTGACAAAGTTTTTCCAATTTATTTGATTAATAAAACTATTTAAATTCAATTAAAAAGTTAAGAATATTATTTTTGTTGATTTGATTAGTCTGAAATTAGACGTGTGTTATTGTTAAAAACTTATTAAAAATTAATATGTTTTTTTTCTATCTAAATGTTTTTATTTCATTACATAATTGTCACCTCTGATCTCGATGAAAATGTTGAAAATGTCGGTTAGTCATAAAACTTTAATATCGAATATACCAGTTTTGGTAAAAGGGTCCGGTATTGTGACCCTTATTAATGATCACAGTGGCTCGAGAATTAAGCGCACATGTCGTGGATTACACAGGCGGAAAATAAAAAAAAGGTAAGATTACGATAGTACTGGCCTTACCAAAACGAGAAGATTGGCCTCTGAAGGATGAAACATTGACATACTATCAAGAGGTCCTAATTACGTTTGGCATCAAATGTAGAGATTGAGGCAGTGGAATAGCATACCTTGAGATTAATACATTGTAAGCAGACAACTCAGGAGATGATTATGTCATAGTGTTCACAAATGAATCAATCCGTCGTAGTAGGAAATTTAGATGGGGGTTTTATGGCTAATGCAAGTGGTAAAAGTATTGCCAAGCATAACGGGATATACTGACAACTACTCGTACTTCAGTATGAGGATGGAGGGCGAGGCTATTATTGTTGTTCTCCCATGTCTCTCTGAGAGGCATTTAGCAATGGCAGTTTTAGTGCCTAATTCTCAGTCCATTATTCGAAAGAATAAAAAAAAATGTTCTTTGTCCGCATTAGTAGATGGTGTCTATAGCATGTTCCAACATACTGGGTGTCACATGGAATTACTGTCATGGTATGTTGCCTTTCGAGAAAGCGACAGTGCAGAAAGGATTGTGTCAAATGCATCTACCTATATGGGTGAATTAAGAATGGATAAGGGGGGAATATTACAGGGCGTTGTGTAGCGCAAAACTAATGAATGTTTCACTAAATATGTTGTTGGAAATAAAACAGAGATCTCTTTAATTATTATCCAATATTTAAATACGGTGTGTGCAGTATAGTGCAAGTCTAGTACTATTAGTGACAGTGTTTGTTTCGGTTCCCAAGAACTGCAACCTACGAAGTTCTTGTTTCATATGTACATTGTGTTTGTTTAAGTAGGGAAGTGAGTGTTTTATTTCATACCCGGAAGACATTAACTCTTGGATGTATGCAATACTTTGCCAAGAAGCCTCCTTCTTAGAGGTGGTCTACGTGTGTAAGTAGAAGCCAAGTGCCACCTTGTGTATGCATACATAAAATCCTAAAGCCAGTCGGAGATATCTATCTTAAACTACCTGTGACTATACAGCTGCTGTGACTGCATGGCGTCAATATGGCCACAAGTAAACGCGTGAAGGTGCCACGGCTAGGCTAAGTTAATGAATTGTACTAACTGTAACACACTAACTGTAAAATCACACTCAATGGAGAAACAATTAAGATAGTTGATAACTTTTCTTATTTAGGCAGAAAAATGACACAATATACAGATGCAACAAAAGAGATGTCTACCAGAATTGAGACATACATTAATATAGATGTAGCATTTTATAATTCTCATTTTAATTTGATTGTAATGAGCTTAGATGTTAATATTTTTCTCATGTCATTGAAATAACTTTTAGCCATTCCTATTCTCCTTTTTAAATTTCTATTTCACATCTGCCGTCATTTGTGATTATGTGTCCAAGATATTGATTGTGTTCTGCTTGTTGTAGTTTCTCTCCATGTATGTTTATATTTGGCACCTGCTCTTCTGTGACTGCTGATTATCTTGGTTTTTGTTGATGTTTTTTTAATCTTTATATCTAGTCCATATTCTTTACTTGATTCATCGATTTGAACTATTAGTATTTGTAGTTCATGTTCACTTTTTGCTAAAAGCTTAGTGACATCTGTATATCTCAGGTTGTTTATTATGTTTCCATTATCTTTCGTACTGGCATTCTTTCTGTATGTTAAAAGATATTCCTTGTGTAGATATTGAATAGGATGGGTGATAAAATACTTCCTTGTCTTATCCCTCTTCTTATTTCTATGTTTGGTGAGTAGCTGTTTTCACACCTTATTGATGCAGTCTGTTTTCAATATATATTTCTAATCAGTCTGATGAAATTTCCATCTATGCCTATATCTTGAAGAAATGTGATTAATTTTTCATGTTTGACTCTGTCAAAGACCTTCCTGTAATTTATTAAGCAAATACGATATAATTTTGGACGTATATATATATTGATCTATCACTAGTCGGATACTCAGTATGTCTTCTCTGGATCCTTTGTTTTTCCTAAAACTGAATTGTTCTTCACCTACCTCCGTGTCTATCTTGTTTTTAATTCTTTCATGCATTAACTTGAGTAGTGTTTTAGTAATGTGACTGGTTAAACTTATTGTTCTATATTTCTGTACAGTCCACAACCCTGTGATTCTTAGATAGCGTTATAAATATTCATGATGTCAGGTCTTTAGGTATGTGGCCTGTTTCATATATATCATTGCAAAGTTCCGTGATATTTTCCACACCAAATTCATTCAGTTTTTTTTATGTCCGCTGTTATATTGTCGGATCCTGCGGCCTTCCTACAGTTAATGATTTTATTGGTTTTCTACTTCTGCTTTCAGTATTGCTGGTTAATCATAGTTGTGTATTGTATGCTTTTTGTTCCGTTGGTCATCAAACAGTTCTGCCACATAATTTGAGCGTCTTGTAAGTACTTCTGTTTTATAAAATATAATTTATCCGTGTTTATCTTTTATAGGATTTATTAATAGGATTTTATTTTTATTTGTGATTTGCCTAATCTCCTTATGCATTTCTTTTGTCTTCTATTGTACTGACATCTCCTCTATTTCACTATTGCATTTTGTTTCTAGCCATTGAACTATGCTAGTTATATATATATATATATATATATATATATATATATATATATATATATATATATATATATATATATATATATATATATATATATATATATATATATGCTGAATACAGCATAACGCCGCCAGCAGAGAATATCAATCATATAAACTCCACAGAATAAAGCTAATTTAGACAAGTGCTTAAAAAATGTACTTGTAACAAGTTGTCGAAGTACAATTTTGATATCAAAACATTTTGTGCACTAGACATATGCTGGAACACATTTCTCACTGCTTCTATGTTTTTCCTCATTTGTTTTTCTGTGTGTCTTTGCATAAGCACTAACGTTTGTTAAGACTTAAAACTTCACATAAAGGTCCACACAGTAAAATGAAGAATTAACAAGAACATAAATTACTTCATTAATCTACAAATTGATAGAAGCATTAAACATATTTTTAATTTATTAGTCAATAAAAATGCTACAACAAAAATACTGTGAACAGAAAATAGTTCGTTTTTATAGTAACTGCTCGGATATTATTTCCACTTCTTGTTACCCTAATTAGCATTTCAAACACAGTATCACTTGTCATTTTTTGTATCTTTAATCATGCAGTTAAGTTAGTAATTTATTAACAGTCAGCAAGCTTCTCACAATAGAGAAGCTATTTTATACTACAAAAATACCTTTACACAAAAAAGCTCAAAAGGCTTGACAACAACTGTAACAGTGGACTAAACAATGAATGCGATGTGAGTAAATGTAGCTGATGTAATGCTAATGATGATGATGATGATGATGATAACGACGACGCCGAAATTTGTGATGGTATTACTCAGTGGGAGTTGGGGGTTTGCCACTCTAATGCTGTGTCTCCGTCTGTGGAAGCTTACTTTAAGCCACAAAGTAGTTTTTGTGTGGTATCTTTGAAAGATCAAGTTCTCCTGACGTTTTGCGGGTCCAAAAGGAGTGTTTTACTCAACCTTGCTGTAAGATGGATTGCCACGAGTCTTCTTCTCAGCAGATTTGTTACGACTATCTAACAATCTTAAAAAGCATTCTGCAAATAAAGGTCGATGGCTGTTTCGCAGCAGCCTAGGCTATTGACATTTAGCTCTCTCTCTCTCTCTCTGTCAGCAATCTATGTATGGAAATTCAGCATTCTCTCTATGGTCTGTGCATGAGAAGTCAGCACTCTCTTTCTGCAGTCTAGGTATAGGCATTCAGCATTATCTCTCTCTCTCTCTGCAGACCAGGTATGTGCGTTTATCACGCTCTCTCGATCTGGTCTACATATCGAAGGTCAGCACTATCAGCAGTCTATGTATGGACATTCAGCACTATCAGCAGTCTATGTATGGACATTCAGCACTATCAGCAGTATATGTATGGGCATTCAGCACTATCAGCAGTCTATGTATGGACATTCAGCACTATCAGCAGTCTATGTATGGACATTCAGCACTATCAGCAGTCTATGTATGGACATTCAGCACTATCAGCAGTCTATTTATGGACATTCAGCACTATCAGCAGTCTATGTATGGACATTCAGTACTATCAACAGTCTATGTATGGACATTCAGCACTATCAGCAGTATAGGAATGACTCTTTCATCACTCTCTATTTCAGAATTATATGTATGGGCATTCAGCACTCTCTCTCTTTCTCTCTCTGTGTGTCTCATAATTCTTCTGCTTTCGTTCTCAAACTCCTGCATATTAGCAGGATGTAGTCCGGAGAATGGAATGCGTTGTGTCATGGTTTACAACATTGTTGCGATATCTGCGCCTTTGGGCCTGACACATCCGAATTCAGCATGGCTTTGGGTCACTGACCCTATATGGGATGGGATAGCCAACTCCATCCCATAATCTCCTTAGTCTCCTTTTGCGACATGCATGGAAGGTTAACAGTGTTGTTATTCTTTGCTCCCCTCTCGGGCCCCGGCATCACACGGGCGAAATTCTATACATACCATTTATGATTCTCTCAGCAGTCTAGGTATGGCTATTCATCTCTCTCTATGCAGTCCAGATATCATTCTTCATCTCTTTCTCTCCAGTCTAGGTATGACTCTTCATCTCTCTCCAGTATAGGTATGGATCTTCATCTCTCTCCAGTCTAGGTATGGCTCTTCATCTCTCTGCAGTCTAGGTATGGCTCTTCATCTCTCTCCAGTCTAGGTATGGCTCCTCATCTCTCTGCAGTCTAGGTATGGCTCTTCATCTCTCTCCAGTCTAGGTATGACTCTTCATCTCTTTCCAGTCTAGGTATGGTTCTTCATGTCTCTGCAGTCTAGGTATGGCTCTTCATCTCTCTGCAGTCTAGGTATGGCTCTTCATCTCTCTCCAGTCTAGGTTTGGCTCCTCATCTCTCTGCAGTCTCAGTATGGCTCTTCATCTCTCTCCAGTCTAGGTATGGCTCCCTCATCTCTCTGCAGTCTAGGTATGGCTCTTCATCACTCTCTCTATGCAGTCCAGATATCATTCTTCATCTCTTTCTCTGCAGTCTCGGTATGGCTCTTCATCTCTCTCCAGTCTAGGTATGACTTCATCTCTCTCCAGTCTAGGTATGGCTCTTCATCTCTCTCCAGTCTAGGTATGGCTCCTCATCTCTCTGCAGTCTAGGTATGGCTCTTCATCACTCTCTCTATGCAGTCCAGATATCATTCTTCATCTCTTTCTCTCCCGTCTAGATATGACTCTTCATCTCTCTCCACTCTAGGTATGGCTCTTTATCTCTCTCCAGTCTAGGTATGGCTCCTCATCACTCTCTCTCGCTCTCTGCAGTCCAGGTTTGGCTCTTCATCACTCTCTCTATGCAGTCTAGATATCATTCTTCATCTCTTTCTCTCCAGTCTAGGTATGGCTCCTCATCACTCTCTCACTCTCTGCAGTCTAGTTATGGCTCTTCATCACTCTATGCAGTCCAGATATCATTCTTCATCTCTTTCTCTCCAGTCTAGGTTTGGCTCTTCATCACTCTCTCTATGCAGTCCAGATATCATTCTTCATCTCTTTCTCTCCAGTCTAGGTATGGCTCCACATCACTCTCTCTCACTCTCTGCAGTCTAGGTATGGCTCTTCATCTCTCTCTCTATGCAGTCCAGATATCATTCGTCCCTCTCTTTCTCTCCCGTCTAGGTATGACTCTTCATCTCCCTCCACTCCAGGTATGGCTTTTCATCTCTCTCCAGTCTAGGTATGGCTCCGCATCACTCTCTCTCTCGCTCTCTGCAGTCCAGGTTTGGCTCTTCATCACCCTCTCTATGCAGTCCAGATATCATTCTTCATCTCTTTCTCTCCAGTCTAGGTATGGATCTTCATCTCTCTCCAGTCTAGGTATTGCTCTTCATCTCTCTGCAGTGTAGGTATGGCTCTTCATCTCTCTCCAGTCTAGGTATGGCTCCTCATCTCTCTGCAGTCTAGGTATGGCTCTTTATCTCTCTCCAGTCTAGGTATGGCTCTTCATCTCTCTCCAGTCTAGGTTTGGCTCCTCATCTCTCTGCAGTCTCAGTATGGCTCTTCATCTCTCTCCAGTCTAGGTATGGCTCCTCATCTCTCTGCAGTCTAGGTATGGCTCTTCATCACTCTCTATGCAGTCCAGATATCATTCTTCATCTCTTTCTCTCCAGTCTCGGTATGGCTCTTCATCTCTCTCCAGTCTAGGTACGACTACATCTCTCTCCAGTCTAGGTATGGCTCTTCATCTCTCTCCAGTCTAGATATGGCTCTTCATCACTCTCTCTATGCAGTCCAGATATCATTCTTCATCTCTTTCTCTCCCGTCTAGATATGACTCTTCATCTCTCTCCACTCTAGGTATGGCTCTTTATCTCTCTCCAGTCTAGGTATGGCTCCTCATCACTCTCTCTCGCTGTCTGCAGTCCAGGTTTGGCTCTTCATCACTCTCTCTATGCAGTCCAGATATCATTCTTCATCTCTTTCTCTCCAGTCTAGTTATGGCTCTTCATCACTCTCTCTTTGCAGTCCAGATATCATTCTTCATCTCTTTCTCTCCAGTCTAGGTTTGGCTCTTCATCACTCTCTCTCACTCTCTGCAGTCTAGGTATGGCTCTTCATCTCTCTCTATGCAGTCCAGATATCATTCTTCATCTCTTTCTCTCCAGTCTAGGTATGGCTCCACATCACTCTCTCTCACTCTCTGCAGTCTAGGTATGGCTCTTCATCTCTCTTTATGCAGTCCAGATATCATTCTTCATCTCTTTCTCCCCAGTCTAGGTATGGCTGCACATCACTCTCTCTCACTCTCTGCAGTCTAGGTATGGCTCTTCATCTCTCTCTATGCAGTCCAGATATCATTCTTCATCTCTTTCTCTCCAGTCTAGGTATGGCTCCACATCACTCTCTCTCACTCTCTGCAGTCTAGGTATGGCTCTTCATCTCTCTCTATGCAGTCCAGATATCATTCTTCATCTCTTTCTCCCCAGTCTAGGTATGGCTCCACATCACTCTCTCTCACTCTCTGCAGTCTAGGTATGGCTCTTCATCACTCTCTATGCAGTCCAGATATCATTCTTCATCTCTTTCTCCCCAGTCTAGGTATGGCTGCACATCACTCTCTCTCACACTCTGCAGTCTAGGTATGGCTCCTCATGACTCTCTCACTCTCTGCAGTCTAGTTATGGCTCTTCATCACTCTCTCCATGCAGTCCAGATATCATTCTTCATCTCTTTCTCTCCAGTCTAGGTTTGGCTCTTCATCACTCTCTCTATGCAGTCCAGATATCATTCTTCATCTCTTCTCTCCAGTCTAGGTATGGCTCCACATCACTCTCTCTCACTCTCTGCAGTCTAGGTATGGCTCTTCATCTCTCTCTCTATGCAGTCCAGATATCATTCTTCATCTCTTTCTCTCCCGTCTAGGTATGACTCTTCATCTCTCTCCACTCTAGGTATGGCTCTTCATCTCTCTCCAGTGTAGGTATGGCTCCTCATCACTCTCTCTCGCTCTCTGCAGTCCAGGTTTGGCTCTTCATCACCCTCTCTATGCAGTCCAGATATCATTCTTCATCTCTTTCTCTCCAGTCTAGCTATGGCTCCACATCACTCTCTCTCACTCTCTGCAGTCTAGGTATGGCTCTTCATCTCTCTCTCTATGCAGTCCAGATATCATTCTTCATCTCTTCTCTCCCGTCTAGGTATGACTCTTCATCTCTCTCCACTCTAGGTATGGCTCTTCATCTCTCTCCAGTTTAGGTATGGCTCCTCATCACTCTCTCTCGCTCTCTGCAGTCCAGGTTTGGCTCTTCATCACCCTCTCTATGCAGTCCAGATATCATTCTTCATCTCTTTCTCTCCAGTCTAGCTATGGCTCCACATCACTCTCTCTTACTCTCTGCAGTCTAGGTATGGCTCTTCATCTCTCTCTCTATGCAGTCCAGATATCATTCTTCATCTCTTTCTCTCCCGTCTAGGTATGACTCTTCATCTCTCTCCACTCTAGGTTTGGCTATTCATCACTCTCTCTCTCACTCTCCTGCAGTCTAGGTATGGCTCTTCATCTCTCTCTAGGCAGTCCAGATATCATTCTTCATCTCTTTCTCTCCCGTCTAGGTATGACTCTTCATCTCTCTCCAGTCTAGGTATGACTCTTTTCTCTCCAGTCTAGGTATGGCTCTTCATCTCTCTCCAGTCTAGGTTTGGCTCTTCATCACTCTCTCGCTCTCTCCAGTATAGGTTTGGCTCTTCATCACTCTCTCGCTCTCTCCAGTCTAGGTTTGGCTCTTCATCACTCTCTCGCTCTCTCCAGTCTAGGTATGGCTCTTCATCACTCTCTATATGCAGTCCAGATATCATTATTCATCTCTTTCTCTCCAGTCTAGGTATGACTCTTTATCTCTCTCCAGTCTAGGTATGACTCTTCATTTCTCTCCAGTCTAGGTATGGCTCTTCATCTCTCTCCAGTCTAGGTATGGCTCTTCATCTCTCTCCAGTCTAGGTATGGCTCCTCATCACTCTCTCTCGCTCTCTGCAGTCCAGGTTTGGTTCTTCATCTTTCTGCAATCCTGGTATGGATCTTTATCACACACACACACACACACATACACACTCTCTCTTCATTTCTGAAGTCTATGTATGGACATTCAGCACTATCTCTCTCAGCAGTCTAGGTATGACACTTCATCACTGCCTCTCTCTCTCTCTCTCTCTGCAGTCTATGTAATTGAATTGAGCACCCTCCTCTCTCTATCTCTCAGAATTCAATGTATGCACATTCAGCATT